>CAUYTI010110818.1:0-75531 GCA_963575145.1 Galago senegalensis
ACATTCTATAACCTTTATGACATTACAGAAAAAGAGACTAGGGAGAACTTGATCAAAGAGGCAGCATCAGTGAACGTGGACACCCGGTGAGGAAGGGGCATCAGTGAGCGTGGACACCCGGTGAGGAAGGGGCATCAGTGAGCGTGGACACCCGGTGAGGAAGGGGCATCAGTGAATGTGGACACCCGGTGAGGAAGGGGCATCAGTGAACGTGGACACCCGGTGAGGAAGGGGCCTCAGTGAATGTGGACACCCGGTGAGGAAGGGGCATCAGTGAACGTGGACACCTGGTGAGGAAGGGGCATCAGTGAATGTGGACACCCGGTGAGGAAGGGGCATAGTGAATGTGGATACCCGGTGAGGAAGGGGCATCAGTGAGTGTGGACACCCGGTGAGGAAGGGGCATAGTGAATGTGGACACCCAGTGAGAAGGGGCGTCAGTGAACGTGGACACACAGTATGGATGTGGCATTTGTCATAACAGCAAAGCCCAGCAACATAGTTTTAGCTAAATTCTTTCCTGGATTAAGATTTATTCAGACAACCCCTTTAAGCAATAAAAACACAATTTAAAATTAAAAATCTCAAGTTACCTATGCATATTTTAAATAAGAACACTCACATTTTTGTTTCATAGTCCTTCCAAGCTTTATCAAAAGGCTTTTTCAGATCCTGTGAGAAGAGTAATAAAAGAGTTAAGCAGGACCAATTATTAACTTCTGTACCAGATAAACTTATTTATCCCTAGACTGGTTCTGTAAGGAACATTAATTTCTGCAATAAATGTGTGTGATCACATAAAAAATAATGAACCTAGGGTATGCACTTTTAAGTATACTGGTGGTGGCAATTCTTTCTTTTGAAAATATGTATTTAGAATATGCCAAATGCTCACAAGAGCACAGAGATTTGGGCCACACGCCATTCTCCATTTATAGCACCCCTGGTCCACCCTGTGTCACCTATACCTGACTGTCTGCCCTAGGTTTACCTGAAAGACAACATTTAATCGGCACCTATTTCAGTATATCTCCCTAAAAGAAAGGGACTCTTATTAACATGTGACTCTCCTCAACACACATTAACTCTGCTTTAAGCCCGACATAAAGGTCACCCACATCCTCTTCAGGCTTCCTACTAGTGCTCAGATAGATCCAGAATTTAGAATTTCATATACCCTGAAAAAGCCTGGCCCAGGAAGTACTCAGCCACTAGAAGTTCTTTCATATGGTTCCCACCTATTTTTGCCCCAGCGACAGGGTTCTTTTGGAAGAGAAAACCCCCTTTTCTTTGCTTTGTTTGTTCTTTATTTTTTGGCTCTTCAATGGCCTAAGAGCCATAGCCTGGCATACAAGGTCCTTGGTGAACTGGCTCTCAGGCACCCAGCGTCCTGATATGCCCCTTAGATTCCTGCCTCCACACACATGCCTGTGTCTTTTCTCTGCCTGGGATGCTCCTTCCTCCCAGTCATTGGGCTGACTTGGCTGCCTATTCTCTCAGCCCCCAAAGGGACAGTAGGTTATGTCCCTTGGTGTCCAAACGGCTCTCTTGCACACTCTGTGAAGGAGACACTGAGAGGCCACTGCAGAGTTCCCCAACACTGGCCAGACCAGGCTTCCAGTTATGCCAGATGTGACCCAAGAATCCAATCAAAGAACTTAAGTCTCCCAGGCGGCACCTGTGGCTCAGCGGGTAGGGTGCCAGCCCCATATACCGAGAGTGGCGGGTTCGAACCCAGACCTGGCCAAACTGCAACAAAGAATAGCCGGGCGCTGTGGTGGGTGCCTGTGGTCCCAGCTACTCGGGAGGCTGAGGCAAGAGAATCGTCTGAGCCCAGGAGCTGGAGGTTGCTGTGAGCTGTGACACCACAGCATTCAATCGAGGGTGACAAAGTGAGACTCTGTCTCTTAAAAAAAAAACAAAACAAACAAAAAAAACCAACTCAAGTCTCCCAAGAACAAGCCACAATCATCTCCCTTTCATAGTGCATACCTGTCAGGGCCAAGATGTGCAGAACCAAAGCATCTCATAGCCAGACCCCCTCTCCCCGACTGCTACTCACTCCACCCTCCTGAAACAGTGCCTAGCCCAAGTGTTTGTAAGTGGCAAAGCCAACTTCTCTGGAGGACAGAAAAAATGAAATCAGCTCATGCTTTACGAACGCAATTTTTCCAGTCAGGACATACATCCTTGCCGGCTCCCTTTCCCAGAGGTAAACTGACAACGCACCAGCCAGAAAGCCATAATTTCTCACACAGGTTTCCCTGCTCAGTCAAAAGAGACCAGAACTGCTCATAGTTTCCAAAATAGCACTTTCTCTCCCTTCCCCTTCTCCTCCCAGGACGGCCAGAAAGGCCAGGAGTCACCACTGTTCTGACAGAAAGGTGGTCCCAAGATGGCAAATCAGAAGAAGGCGGGATCACAAACTGCCACTGCTGTGGTCCCAGTCAGAAAGCACTGGTGTGGCTGCCGGTGACTCTGCCCGATGGAAACGCTGCCCTCATGTCACAGTCTCCGTGTCATACCCCTTTCACTCCTTTCAGGTCCCCCTTCAGCAAACTGTCCAAAGGGAAGGAGATTATGTTGTTCATATTCTGAATCTGAAAAACAAAAGCAGAATATTCTCATTCAACCTCTTTGTTAATGGAAGGGAAGGACAGCAAAGATGCTGGAAAGAACATTTGGTAACGATTAACTCCACTTAAAACCTGGCCGGTGCAGGTACGATCACCTTACTCAGTCTTGAATTCTTTGTAATGATTTGATCTTACAAATGAATATATAACTAATGAAAAGACTACATCTGTACATTTTTTTGCAATAATTATCTCCTATTGTCAAGTTATGTAGTTTGAAGAAAAATACTTCAAAACAGTCAATGACAGAATCACGTTCAAAAGCCTGGAATAAACGGAAATACCCACTGCCTGCCTCGCGCCCTGCCCAGCCCACGCACGCCGGGGTCTGTGCTCAGGCCTCAGAGCCCAGACTCTGCAGTGAGCTCCTCGCACAGGAATCAGAGGGGGGAGCGCTGAGGGCAAATGCCGGGTAGGGAGGGTGTGTGACTGTCAGCTTGAGTCTGAGGGCGTGAGAGTAGGTGTGGGGTGTGGGTGTGAGAGAGGGCGAGGGCATCTGTGACAGTGTGTGGTGGGTATGAAGGAGAAGGGTTGCTCAGGAAGGGTATAAACAGAGCAGGGGTAAGAGCCCAGGGGCCCTGTTCTCCCCAAGCAAAAGCTGAATGACTTCAATGGCCACCATGACCACTCAGCAGAGTCAGACGTGGGTCAGGGAGAGCAGCAAGGCTTCGCGCCAGAAGGCCCTTCACAGATTCAGCTACAAACACAAGAAGATTCCCTGTGCAAGTGGAGAATGAGCTCAAGACCTACTTTCCTACTTCCCTGGGCTCAGATCACTCCCTTAATCAACATAACCACCAGTTACAGTTGCGGGCTCCCCCCCCACCAGTCTTCAGTGCCACTCTGGGCTGCCTGCACCCAGATCACAGGCCCTAAAGGGGATAGACTAAAAAGGATTTTGGGACATTTTGTAACATTTATTTTTACAATCAAGTGAGGAAAAAAATTATTTTTAGTATAATTACTTTAAATGACAAAACCATAGGCACCACTTTAAAGGCAATATGGGATCTAATTTCCATACACTATTCGGCATACTAAAATTTTAAATGTAGACAGAAATTCCCTTTAAAAATATTGATAAGGAATGTAATAATGCCAGCACTGACAACCACGTCTGCCGGGTAAATGATTCACAACTATCATCTGAGATGGGGCTGTTTTGGGTAACTTCTACTCAAGGGTTAAACAACTCAACAGTCCTCCTGTCCCTGGCATTCCTCCAAGGTATGACGTAATCAGCTTGACCTTGCTAGGATTAGCCTCAGGAGCTCAACTCTGCAATACTGAAAAGCTCGGTTTAAGGTCTTACAGATGCCAGGACGGAGGACCGGCTGTGCTGGTGAATAATGTACAAGAACAAGCACACCTGGCTGCCACTGTCACCAGGGTCGGAAGAAATGGGAGGAGTGCAGGTCTCACCACAGACCCCCACTTACTGCACGTCCCCCTGCCACACCAGCCCTGCTTCTCGCAGCTCTTAATTCTTGTAAACCCCCCTCACTTGGCCCCTCGGAGTTGTCATGGAGGCTGTCTGTGCTGCACCTAGTCGCCTAGCTGTCAGGCATAGACTCCACACAGCATGCCCCCCCCCCCATTCCTCTGTGTCGTTCTCACATCCAGGTCTCTGCGGGCCTTGCTGCCCTGTCTCTGCTTCCTCCACTCCACCTTCACTCTTTATATTAGAGACCTGAGGTCATGTCTCAAAATAAAGACTACACTTCCTTGTTTGACACTCTCATCTTCAAATTCGGCCAGGTTTACTCTCCCCGCTCTCCGCTTCCCTGATTCCAAGCTTGTGCTCCACTTGCTGAGTCCAGCTGAAGCGTCCTCCCTCAGCCCCACTGCTCGCACGGGCCCATCCACCTGGAGTCACTCAAACACCACCTTCTCCATCCATTGAGCATCCCCATTCTCCACAGCAGTAAGTTACCCCTCCTTCCCCACACTCTCTAATATCTTCCTTTTCCTACATTTCTTCAGTCACTTGGCAGCCTCTCTCCTGTGTTCATCTTGTCCATCTCACACCCAAGTTCTGGAGGGCAGCATCCCCCTGTATAACACTTTCCCTCCCCCACAGCTCTTCACAGGGGGCTTGGCCCAGAGTAATGAAAAACACTAGTGGAATAAAGTGATATACTTAATACTTTTCTGACCATCTGACACATGAGGGACAATCTACAAGGGCTTCTACTAACACCCTTAAAGCAGACGTCCTCCCTCAAATGCACGGGTGCATCACTCACTCACTCATCCAGGATTATTTACTGAGTGTCTGTTTTACAGACAGCGGCAGGTAGCTACAAAGATAATGAAACACAATGCCTGCCTTCTCAGAGGATGAATAAATACACACAAACACACCAAAAATAAAAACTCTAAGGCACACCTCACAGTAGCATATTTCACACAGACAGACACCTACGGTGCCTCACTGGTGAAGGGTGATGAAATGGTGGCTTTGGTGTTAAGCAGTCAATGTGGGCCTGTGAATAAGGGAAAATGTACCAGTACTGACCTGTGAGATGCTGCCCATTCATCTACATGTCACCCAAAGGCCACGTTCAGAGTCATCAGCACAGGTCTATTCAGTCCTGAAAACTGCCTAGCTGGGGACCAACACTGTGCCATCCGGGACAAGGCACTTGCAAGACAGGAGCTGGCCAAACAGCCCAGAGCAAAGGGGCAGAGGTGCTCAGGGTGGCACGCTGAGTGGGAGACACCAGCACCACCCAGCTATGAGATGAGCTGGTGGAGGAAAAGATTCAGGTATCCACATGTTAAAAATCGCATTTCTAAGAAGAATCCTGGTAGGTCTTTCATGAAGGGGGTGTGTATGTGTGTGTGTGTGTGAGCATGACCGTATGCCTGAGTGAGTGGGAAAACGAGCTTCTCTGTAGCAGGGAAGAACATCAGCACAGTGTGGTTTCTCTGTTCATTTTGAGATTACCCATTATTTGATTCAAATAAGAACTGAGATACTAACAGCAGACATGAGGGTGAGAAGAGGTAAAGCAAGCTTTGTACCTACAGCAAAACATTCAAGTGGAGAATAGTGAACCATCTATGCACACCCACACACACTGGCCAACCTGCATTCAGTCTTCATTTGTTTCAGCAGTGAGTGTGACCCTGCACGCTGGATGCTGGGGACAGAGCCCACAGTCTAGTGGCGGACGGGACACTCAACAGTACAACTTCAATGGCTGCTACAAAGGAGGCTCACGGAGCCCTTGGATAGCAGCAGAGAGGAAGCGGGAGAGGTACAAAGGAGTTAGGAGACAGGAGCAGAGGGGACTTTAGTCCTCAGGGTCCTCCCCTTTGGTTCAACGGGGGGGGGGGGGGCTGTATCTAAGTGAACTACTCGGTGAAAATTCTGAGAACCATGAGGAAAACACTGGAATTTCAGAGAAGAGAAATCATGTTGCATAGGGGACATGAGACAGAGGATGGTCTGCCTTACGAGATGGGGGTGGGGCGACCTGGGCTAAAGGAACAGGGTGGAGGGTGGGCTGCGGTGCTGATGTAGGAGGCAGCAGCTGGAAAGCAGGACTGGGGGGTCAGGTCAACCGAGGGGGCTCTGGCTTCATTTACAGCCAGTTTCTCTCTTTGGAGTTATTCAAATTACCCCAAATAGGAAACTATTACTTTTCTAATCAGAAAATAAATTATTACAATAGAGACAGAAAAGTAGAGCAGTGGTTGCCTTGAGCTGGGGGAGTGGAATTAGTTAATTCCACTGTAAGAGGATCCAAGGACCTCAGCAGGGAAAAAACATCCTAAAACTGCTCTAAGGTGATGGTCAAGCCACTTGGTAGACTTCCTAGAAATCGACAACCTACACACTTGAAATTGGTGAGTTTTACCATCTGTAAGATGCTCCTCAATAAAGCCAGGGTTTTCTTACAAGAAATTCTTATAAGAGAAATATAAATAGAATCTCCATCATGGCTTTACTAACACAGCATTCATTCTCCCAGCCATTAGCCCATGTGCCTTCTGAGTGACCCCAACAGCACACAGGCCTCAAGACCTGGGAGAACTTCCCAGGAAAACTTCCCGGAAATGGCCACTCTGGCAGCTGCTGGGCCAGGTGTGCCCCACAGCATGAAGGATGACCAGGCTCTGAGCTGTTGTTCCTCTGCTGTGTCTGGGCAGCCTTGGGCCTACAGCTGGCCACAAGAGATGAAAACCACAGCCAAAAAAGATTACTGCACATCCCTTGTGCTCAGGCAGCTCCAGCCTCAATTTATGAGTAATGAAATTTTTATGATCTAAGGGAAGAATTAAATTATCCCAGAGTAACCCAACCAGAATCTGTTCCTTAGTGCCAAGCAAGCTCTGGGCCTTCTCTTACACTCCAACTTACTTTTAACAAATACGTGATGTAAAATGGCTTTTTGAAACAGCAAGTACAACCCGAATACAAAGATTAATACAATTATTAATCTTAAATCACTGCTATTAACTATGGACCCACAAATAGGCAATGTTTTAAAACAGCAATGTGCCCTTTCCGCCCCCTCCTGTCTTTCTTCTCTTCCTGAATTCACCTGGAGATGTCTGACAAGATGAGTAAGTAGTCCAAGGTCTGTGATCTCACGAGTAGAAATGAAATGATTCAGTCAGTGGCGCAGGTGGCAGCCCGGACTATTAGATATCAAGTACAAAATCATTATGCTAATGTCACAGCTGATTAGCAAACAAAGACAGGAGATGGAGGGGAGGGAACAGAGCCAGCCAATTAGCCATGTCTTCACAGTGTCCTGCATAATAACTATGCTTGTTTTGTCTTAAAATTCCTCGCCTCTAGCTCTGTCACTTTCCCCCACTCATAGGTCACCTTGCCTGCTCTCTGGTCGCTGGTCACCAGATGCTCTGCTACTGATGCTCCCCCCACCATGCAGCCCCTGCTCTTTTACTTAGTGAGTAGTTGTTTTCTCAAGTGATTGTGCCCAAAGGGAGTCAACCAGAAGCCTGACCAAGACAGGATCCCCCTGCCACAGCTACTTTAGCTAGGATGTGTGTGAAATGATCTTCAAGTGCTCTGGAAGCTTCCAGTCGTCGCCTGTGGAGGTGGAAGCCCAAGTCCTAGGACCGGAGTGTAGAGTGGGACATGAGGCTCTGAGCCTGTGCTGGCCCCTTAGGCAGACACTAGCTATGTGTGCCTGTCACATGCAAACGATTTAAACTGAGCTCCTTGGCTGCACTAGCCACATCTCAAGTGTTCAACAGCCATGAGTGGCTAGAGATGACTTATACTCGATAAGGTACATATAAACCATTTCCACCAATGTAAAAAATCCTGCTGATTGGCAACACTTTTTAATAAATGGCTTTTTTTTTAATTGAGACAGAGTCTCACTTTCTTACCTTCAGTAGAGTACGGTGCTGTCACAGCTCATAGCAACCTCAAACTCTTGGGCTCAAGTGATACTCTTGCCTCAGCCTCCCGAGTAGCTGGAACTATAGGTGCCTGCCACAACACCCAGCTATTTTTAGAGATGAGGTCTTGCTCTGGCTCAGGCTGGTCTTGAACTCATGAGCTTAGGTGATCCATCTACCTTGGCCTCTCAGAGTGCTAGGATTATAGTTGTGAGCCACCGTGCCCAGCAGTGAATGGCTTTTAAAAGGTTTTTAGCAGCTTTAGGGAGATGGAAGTGACGTACACACATTGAGAGTGACAACATGTGGATACAGCCACAAACTATCACCAACATCCAGACTCTGAATGTGTCCCATCACCCCAGATGTTCCCCTGCTGCAGGCCCAGGTCCTCACCCCCACCCATCTCCTGTGCCCCATAACCACTGATCTGCCTCTGTCACCACAGAGTACTCTGCAGTTTCTAACGTAGTATATGCAGTATGAGGAATCACACAGTATATACTCCTTTACATGGAGCTGTCGACGCAGTTCACAGAATCATTTAGTACACACTCATTTTCATCTGGGGTCTTTCATAATTATTTTGAGACTGAACACAATTACTTTGAGACTCAAAGTAATTACTTTTGAGCACCTTGTTGCTGCTCATGTTGTTGTATCAATACTGCATTCTCTTTTCTTTAATTTGTTATTTTTTAGAGAATAGAATCCTGTTCTGATACCCAGCCTGGAGTACAATAGCCCGATCATAGCTCACTGTACACTGGAAGCCCTGGGCTCAAGCAACTCCTGCCCCAGCTTCTTGCCTAGTTAGGACTACAGGACTAATAGGACTAGTTAGGACTGAGGTCCTTTGTTAGGACTGCAAATTAAAAGACCATTTTTTTTAATTGCTGAAAACTATTCCATTGTATGGATACACTACAATTTGTCACCCATACAACTGTTGATAGACATTTAAGTCTTTTCCAGTTTAGGGGCTACTAAAGATATCACAAAAAAGATGACAGGCTCATTTGTGGGATGGGGACTCTTTCAAATCGTGGGCAGGGCCTTTGAGCAGAGTACGAAGGAAGCAAAGCAGAGAGGCGGGCGCACATCTGGTGGAAGCACTCTCCCAGCAGCAGGTGCTGCTAACACCAAGGTCCTGGGACAGAAGGACGCTGGCAGGTTCAAAAACGAGTTCTCTGTGGTCTTCCCAAAGGCAGCTTATCTGCAAGAATGGACACCCCAGCAGAAAATTTATGGAGAAGCAGAAGGTACTAGGTCTGCATAGGCCACCAAGCCATTTAACAGCACCCAGCTGTGTAATCTCATTTACTCCTTCCAACCACACTGAGAAGTCAGTGCTGTCATCCCCATTTTGCAGACATGGAAACAAAGAGAGGCTTAAGTCATCCTTTTTCCCAGCAGAGTTGGGCTGAGAACTCTGAAGCTAGACCTATTCCTGTGTTTTCCCTATGAAAGAGTCTTCTGCCCTCACTGGGCAAATGGCTCACATCTGACACAGCATCAGGCCAGAAGGGGGACTGAGGACTTGGTGCCACCTAGGGCTCATCAAAGGTCCTTCTAGCTCCTTTTACACAAAGCAGCCCATCAGACACATAGGAGGGAACTTAGGGAAGGAAACCGACCTCTGCTACTTTCACTTTCAGTGTAAGTGGAGAGACTTCCCCTAGGCTAGTCAGCATCCTCATCAAGCCTTTGGTAGCATGTATAAGTGTCTGCATGTGACACGCAGTCCCACCTGAGCACTCACAGAGAGTCCTCCTGAACAGATGCACCTGGTTCCGTCTCCTTGGCAGCAGAGCTGATCTGATAATTCTCTGTGTTTAATTAAAAAGTAGGGGGGAAGCCCACAGTGATCTTGAGTGTTTAACACAAACTGAAAGATCAAAACCAACCAGCTGCCAAAAACATGCTGGCAACTTTCACACCAGAACAAGGAGAGAAACTGCTGACCTGGTTTCTGCTCTTAATGCTGCTTCTGTAGTTGACTGCTCTCATCTTTCAAGTTCTAAGTGGAGAGAAAATGAGCTCTCCTTCCTTTCTCCACTAGAATGAACGATGAGCTGCGATGCATCAGGCCTACCTTATTATAACAGCACCGACACCTGCAGAAGGCCGGTTCCGACAGAGGCAGGGGGAGCCCCAGGAGAATCTGGGGCTCCGGCAACACGTACTTCCAAAACCCATGTGATGTTAAAATATTTAGTGAAGCCATCAACCAGGAGTGAAATCACTTTTTGAAATTTTATTACCTCCAAAAATCCAAGAAAGTACTTTCTCTGGCCTCAGTTAGAGCTTGGCACCCCTAAGTCTCAATCTCCCTGAGGGTAAAAGTCAAAAACACTGGCCTGGGCTGGCTGCCCCAGCAGTCAGCGCTACCAGGAAACATACTAGAAACCAGAGTCTCAAGCTCTACCGGGTCCCTGTGGAATCATAAACTCTGGGTGTGGAGCCCAACAAGGTGGTCTCGCGAACTGCCCAGCAGATACTCATGGACTAAAGCTAGAGAACCGTAATTTGCTATTGAGGCTGACTCTGTATTTCTACGAAGTTCCAGGCACTGCTGGTCCAGAGCCCACACTTAAGGGCCTCTGCTCTGCAGCAGCTTCTCAAGCCTCCGTGTGCCCATTCATCACCTGGGGCCCTTATGTACCTGAACGGAAGGGGGTGGGGGCACGCAGCAGGCCCAGGGGAGTCTGAATTTCTAAGACGGCCCAGGCAATTCCCATGTTGCTCTGTGAGTGCGAGGCCAGGGCCTCTGGGGTGCCAATGAAGCAAACTCTGTTAAGTGCTCTGTAAACTAGAACCTGGATTACACAGGCATGGATAAAGTTTGCTCACTTTTACATTTTAAGGAATTAACAGATATCACAAAATTCTCAGCGCCAGGGGAATGTACACAATGAAGCACACTTTGGATTCATTTATATAAACCCACTGATGACTGTGCTCGGAGAAGCAGGGGCCTGACTCCTGGTTGAGCCCACTGCCCACAGGTGGTAATAGGAGGACACCTGGTCCCCGTAGCTCACAATCCCTCTCTTCAGCCTCATCCAGCAACCAGCTCTTTCCCTGGGGTCCCGAAACAGGCACAAGCCTCTCACCCTAGAAACACCCCCTCCTGGCTTTCTTCTTCTCTCACCAAGCCTTCCTCAGAACAGTGAGCACTCACAGCCTCTATTCCCGCACTGCAGCCTGACCTCTGCCTTCACAGAAAGTCAGGAAAGAGGCCCCGGGGCCTCACACTCACCCAAGCTGGGCTCCTGCCCCTCATAGCCTATGCCTTCACTCACACCCCATACTCCAGCCTCTATATACATTATCCCTCAAATGGTGGGGTTTTTTTTAAATTTGAGGTCCCCTACATCATGGCAGTCTTCCTCTTAGTAGCTAGCAACTTAGAAAACACCATGACAAAAACAAACTCCTGTGAGTTCATTAATACTTTCAAACACAAACAGCATGTCCTAGACAAGTTGTGAAGACCTTTGTTTCTAAACCCCATAATCCTGCTGTGTGGACTCAAGGGCACTCCTAATAGCCTGCAGGCTCCCTGCCCACCTCCACCAACCAGGGCTCCAAGGCTCCAAGGCCCAAGACTGGAGTCCCTGATCCCTGCTTCCCAGGCAGCATTTGCAGAACCTCACAGGGTTGTCAGCAGCCTTCAGGGCCATCACTGCAAGTACTGCACATCTCCCACCCAGACAGGAGTTATCAGAGCTCAGTGACCCGCTCAGTGGGCACCAGAGTGTACACAGCCCTCAGCAGGCACCTACTCTATCCTTGCTCTGTGAACTTCCCACATCCAAGGCCTTGCTACCCTGGCTCTCCCACTAGGGTTTTCCCCATTGTCTCTGACCACTGAAAGTTGATGTACCATGGTGGTTATAAGGAGGTAGCACAGCTCACCCTCAAAAGAAACAGTGCCAATATACAATTTAAACACAGTAATTACATGGCTGTGCTACAACCAAAACACAGATCTCTGACATCAGTCTTACTGTTCTTCATTGTCTTGATCAAACTAAGAATGTTGCTTTCATTTTTGGTTAGGAATTTGTGAGCATAGAAAGCACAGTGCTGAAGTCTTTTGAGTCTTAAGACAAGGAATCTCAAACTGTAAATGAGCCCATATTAAAACCTAAGTGGCAGAGGTGTCTAAGTGCCCATAGTGACTGTCAGTAGGTCCATCTATGTACACTCACTCTACCCCTGCCCGCCGCAGAGAAGCCCCAGCCCTCAAGGCCTCACTTCAAATTCCTCACTCACAGCCTATGGATTCCTAATATGCATGCAAGGCATACAAGTCTAACAGGCCATGCCATCTTGTTTTTCAGTTCATAGCACCGTGGAACAAGAAACATTAGAGGTGGTGGAATGCGGTGGCTCACACCTATCAGCCCAGTACTCTGGGAGGCTGAGGCAGAAGCATCACTTGAGCTCAGGAGTTCAAGATTGGTTCTGAACAAGAGGGAGACCCCATCTCCACTAAAAGTAGAAAAAATTAGTTAGGTGGTGTGGCAGGTGCCTGTAGTCTCAGCTTCTCAGGAGGCTGAGGCAGGTGGATTGCTTGAACCCTGGAGTGTGAGGTTGCTGTGAGCTGGGCTGAGGCCATGGCACTTTAGCCTGGACAACAGAGTAAGACTTTTGTCTTCAAAAAGAGAGAGAGAGAAAAGAAACATTAGAGGCAAGCAGCGATATTAAATAGCAGTAAAAAAAAAAAAAAGGGCAACCAACAGGACAAGAGTCAGAATATTAAATCCAAATGCTGGAAATGGAAATCAAATATTCTGAAACCAATCTAAGGGCAGACAGTCCCACATACCATAAGCCACCCAGGGTGCCTCTAGATTTCAGCACGATTCATTATTTTATGCCCAAAACAAAGGCTTTAATCCTTTTCCTCAAAAGATGACGTTGTGTTCAGTGCCCCTGTTTAATAAGGAAGAATGCAAGATATTTTAAAACAGAAGACATTTTCAGTAGAAGAAATTAAAGGACGCCTATGAAAGTATAGAAGGTGAAGACCTCTGGTGGTAAGATCTCCATATAAAGTGATGAGACAAGCTTTATTAATAGGAGAATCAGCTTATGTTTAAGCCCAAAAGCACCAGGTAAGGAGGGCTGCTGTCAAGTTAGCAATGCAGCCAGGTTAAGGACGCTTCCCTGCCAGGGACGACTGCCAATCATCCCAACAGAACCTGACAAGTTTTCTTTACTCCATGGCTATGAGGGCTACTAACTCAGATCACTGGCATCAAACAGATGACTGGGGGAGGACGGGGCTCAGGCCTATAATCCTAGGACTCTGGGAGGCTGAGGTGAGGTGAGAGGAGACTGAGCTCAGGATTAAGCTCAAGACCAGACTGAGCAAGAGTGAGACCCCTGTCTATACTAGAAATAGAAAAAACATTTGATTGCCCTGTTGTCCCAGCTACTTAGGAGGCTGAGGCAGGAGGACTGCTTGAGCACAGGAGTTTGAGGTTGCTATGAGCTATGATGACACCATAGTACTCAGGGTAACAGAGTGAGACTCTGTCTCAGAAAACAACAAAACAAACAAACAAAATAAAAAACAAAAAACTGATGACTTCTTTGTGTGTTGCTAAGCAGAACTTTCAGATTTCTCTTCCAATGTGAATGGGGTGGAATTTCTCAGCCCAAGGCCATGAGATCTCACTCTTCTTCCATCCCTGGCCAGCACCTGCTGGGCCTGCTGTCAGCTGACTCTGGTCATACACAGAGCTGGTTCTGTACCAGAAACTACATACTTGCAGCTAACCTTCTGGGAATCCGTTCTGCACTGCGGCCTTTCATTAGAAAGCCGCTTCTCAGCACAGAGGCAGCCCTTGGTAATTCTCTCCAGGATTCTCACATCCATCTGAGAAGAGGAAAGGAGCTGTAGCAACCAGGCTGACTTGACAACCAGTTTAATTTCACACTTGTTATATTTCTGGAGCTGCCTTGTTTTTCCCTTTATCCTGCATAACTGCAGGGAAAATTCAGAGACTTTCTGAAGGTGAGATTCTCGCCCATTAGTAAGAAAGTCTCACTGTATATGAAGTTGGCCTTTCTCTGGAGATATTCCAAATGCTTTATAAACATTCTTTCATGCTTCGAGTAGGCGGGTGGTTAATTGTTATTCTTTCTGGACAAAGAGGTAGCACTGAGATGCTTGGCCATAAAGAACAGAAATGTTTTTTGAATGCCTGAGGGAGAGCAAAATCAAGGCTTGGAAACTATGAGATAGGACAGAAGTGACCAAAAATAGGAAGAAGGATGGTATACAAAATTCCAAAAAAGGAGAATTCCCCTATAATCGGCTTACTCTCAGCCGTGTCTCAGGAGCTGCCGCCTGGCATTCCTACGGTGTGCCGCTTCCACACGGGCATGGGCCTAGGAAATTAGGCCTGGTGAGTGCTAACTGTGCCTAAAATGAGAAATTTTCTCTCTGTTTGATCCTTTCCAGAATCAATAATCCAGACTCCTTAAAGTGAAAGTTGAAACTAAAGTAACCCACATATACTTAACATTACCATACAGTAAGTTGTTTTTTTGTTTATAGAGACAGTCTCACTTTGTTGCCCTCAGTAGAGTGCCAGTGGTGTCACAGCTCACAGCAACCTCCAACTCCTGGGCTTAGGCAATTCTCTTGCCTCAGCCTCCTAAGTAGTGGGACCACAGGCATCCGCCACAACACCCAGCTATTTTTTGTTGCAGTTTGGCGGGGGCCAGGTTTGAACCCACCACCCTCAGGATACGGCTGGCACCCTACTACTGAGCCACAGGCACAGCCCACCACACAGTAAGTTAACATAAACACTAAAACACTGCTTGTGTGCTGGGTTTTTAATTTACAAAGTCCATTTCATCTTGATGTCGTCCTTGGAGGTGGGCAAATCTCACCACCCTTGTTTTTGGGTGAGGAATCTGAGGCCCGGGGGCTGTGTGGTGGCATCCAGAGAGATCAGGGGCCTGGCCTGATCTCGCACTTCTCTTTACTTCACACTTCTCCCTGTGTTGCCTTTCCCCACGTCCAAAAAGGAGTCAAGAAGAGCCTTGGTTCCTTTAAATGTCACCATAGAAACAACATGGGTTGGGAGTTTCAAGTTCTGGATTTGAATCTCAACTCTGTCCCTCATAGTTAAGGACCAGTAAGTTACTTAACCTGTGTGAGCTCATGTGAAGATGGAGGTACCAGGAACTCCCCTGCACAGACGTCATGAGACACAAACGAGGCAGACTGACCTTCATACCAGCCCAGAGCTCACCAGGCCATGTGTGCTCATCAAGCTATGGCCACTGGCATCTTTGCTTTCAACAGAAAGCTGGACAGCAACTAGCACTTGAAGTGATTTTTTTAATACTAAAAGCGGCAAAGTTTAGGACAGTCAGCAGTATGCTAGTCACAACATCTAGGCCCAGCTTTCTCTTTGACCAAAAAAAAAAAACAGAAACAAAAAAGAAAGAAGGAGCTGCTTTTATTTAACTGTGTAGCAGCCTGTGTCCATGACTGAGTGCAGCTTTAGGCCTGCACGGGGAGAAACACATCCCAGGACAGGCAGGGACTCTTGCCTCCCTTCTGGCCTATAAAGTGAGAGTAACACTCATCTACCATATGAGATTGTTGTACGGATTAAAATCCAAACTGTTTAAAAGCAACCAGTTGGCTATATTCTCTACACAGAATTAGGTATGGCATTCTCATCTCCATTTTACAGCTGAGAAAATCTTGTTCTAGAGATCAGCTGAACAAAAGAGCTAGTTGCCTGGGGGTGGGGGTGGGGGCAGAACCCAGGCCCCTCCCACCTGGCTCCCACACCTCCTGGGCTGGCTGCTTTCCAGGCCAACTGCTCAGGACCCAGGGGACTTCCCTCTGCCATCCTCAGGGATCCCCTCCTACTGTTTGCTGCATCAGATCCTATTTCCTGACTCTCTCAGATTCCTTGCAGCTTTCTTCTTTCTGCATTTTGTTCAAGCATATCCTTTAGGAGTTTCAGAGAAATGACACATGGGAGGTAAACTTGGGAGCCTTGCGTGTCTGAAAACGTCTTTAATTCTACTTTCATGTTCAGCTGGCTGGGTCTGATTCCAGCTTGAGTTGTTTTCCTCGGGATTTCACTGGCACTACTCCATGCCTTAAAGTTTCAGTGCTGCTGCTCAGAAGTTCAGCATCACTCTGACTCTGAATCCTCTCTGTGCTTTCTGGAAGCTTGTAAGACCTTAGGACTCTTAAAGGTCTTAAAGGGTGTGCGGGGCACTTTCCAGTCCTGCAATCTGGAGACGCTCTCCTCCTGTTTCAGAAGGGGTCCGCTGTGTTGCTGTGTTGGTGATGTGATAATGATACCTCCCCCCTTCCTAATCTTTCTGAAATGCCTTTCAGGAAGATGCTAGACCTTAAAGATTAAATCTTGTCTTTTATATATTTCCTGATTTTTAATCTCTCTCTCCTTTTTTTTTCTTGGTCTTTTTGATCTGTTTTCTGAGAGATTTCCTCTACCCCATCCCTTCCCACTGGATTTTTAATTTTATATTTTCTTACATCATTGTCTCCCTCGGCCTTCTTTAACCACACACCGCACCCTACTCTTCCCTGACAGATACCATGCCTGCTAATTCCTCTTTGAGAAATTAACTGCAGTTTCTTTAGCATGTAGCGGCCTGTGTTTCCTCCAAGCTCTCTTTTCTGCTCACCCGGGGGAGGGGGGGGCTGCTGGTCTCTATTTCAGAGCAAGGCACCCGGCTGCAGGTGTCCAGGGGGCTTCTTCACCCAGGGCTAGGAGATCAGGCAGCAAACTGCCTTGTTCACAAGACGCCCACCACATGAGCATCTATAATCTTTACCCTGGAACCCTGCAGTTTCTCAGTTTAAAAAAGCCCCATCTTTTCTGACTCAGTGGTGAGACCCCGACATCACAGCCAGGATCACAGCCTAGCCACAGCAGCCAGGATGCGGCACGGAGGCAGGTGAGGGCTCCACCGCACAGCGTGCAGCCTGCCACTCGGGGCAGTGACCAAGGGCAATGAACTGATCAATGTCCCAAGAGATTTCAAATTCCTCTGAGCAAAAAACTTAAGCAGAGCAAGCTTTTTATTTTTACTATTTACAAGTGAAGATGGGAGGAGAGACCAAGTGCTCTAATGAGCCTTTTCTTTCCTTTCCCATTAACTCAGGCGTTACATTCTCTCGTTTCTGCCCTTTTAAGGCCAGACTTCCAAGCCCGCCATCACCCTCACTTCACGGGTGAGCTCTTTTCACCCTTGTTCTGAGCTTCCTGATGGGAGAGATGGAAAGACACTGCTGCCTGTGGCCTACATAGGACACGTCACTGGGTTCTCAGCCTGGTCTTCTAAGACCTTTAGGAAGAGATGGGGAAGAGCAGGAGAGGACGCTGAGGTGACCCCCAGGGTCACTGCACCAGGGCAGGGTCCCAACAGCCCTCCGAGCCTCCCCACTTCCTCAGAAATCTGCTCTAACCACAAGGACTGCACAGGGCTGCTGAGCAACAAGAAAGACTGATTCTCTCAACGTGACCAATCACTGACCACAGGCAATATATCCACTTGCTCAAAGAGGGAGACATTTCTTTCAGTTCTGCTTTTTTTAGGGCTCTGTACTTGGGAGAATAACCGACCTTTTAATACTCAAGGTAATTTCTGTGCTTTGATTATAGGTTGCTTTGCAAGACAGGTCTGAGACGTATTTATTAAATATTGTAAGTGTAAATGCCTACTATAATTACCAGAAACAGAGACTATTCTACGCAGATTAGAAACTATTAAAAATTACAGTCAGCAGCCCTTCAGCAGATGAATACATTTACCCTTTTTTGTCCTACACCTTGGATATTTCAAAGGCCAAGTGGAGTTTTAAACATCTTGTTAGAGTAAAACATTACAATTTTAAACTTTCTTACAAATTGAACCCATGTGTATAGAAAATATCATGCTTGGGTACCACAGGAGTGATGAAATCTTTTCCTACAGCCATGAGCACCCTCTACTGAGCTGCCTTTTTGAAGGAGGTGCCAGTGGGCACTTCACACACCCCAGCCACACACACACACAACAACACTTACCAGGTTTTTAAAAAGCGCCGTCAACTCCTTGGTAAACACTGAGAACTTCAGGAATGCGCTTCCTAAATCCGGGTCATCTCTGCACACACAGTTGCCTCCGAACTTCTCCAGAGCCTGCGTGTACTGCTCTTCGTTCTCCACGTGAGCTGCGGCAACAACACAGGAGGGGCTATCAGTGTCTCAAGCATGCCATCCTCCTCCCCACCGGGCTCTGCTCTGGGGTGAGTACAATCAGATACAGCAGAGTGAAAGAAAAGCTGGGAAAAGCAGGAGCAGAAACAATAACAGAACAGCTTTGCTATCCCAGCAACACATCCCAAAGAACAAGCTCGGGAGCAGAGGGGAAACCCTGGCCGCACCCAGCAGTCCTCAGCTTGCCAGATAAGACTGCTTGGGACACCCTCCCCTCTGAGGACTCCACCTGGGCCATAAAGTAGGCAGTAGTCACCAGGTAACAGATTCAGCCCATTCCTAGAAAGGCCTCGGGAAAACCCCATTTCTCTCCAGTCCCCAGCCCAGGCCTCTAAGTCAGAGGCACATGCCACGGCAACTTCTCTCTTCAACACAGGGATACCACTGGGCTTTCTGCTCTGTGCCTCTGCTCAGGATGCACCCTCTGCCCAGGGACCCTGCCCTCCCCTCCTTGACTCCCATTCATCCACACACTCATGCTTCCTCCAGGAAGCTTTCCGTGACTGCCCTAAGCCCTGGGTGCCTGGATCTGCACCTCTCCTAGCCTTGTACTCAGTATGTTACATCGCAACTGTCTGGCAAACACGTGCTTCACTCACTGGAAGCACTCCGAGGATGTGGACTATGTTGTGTTCAAGTTTGCACTGAAATACGAGACAACACACGTTGTCTGAACAGAAGCAGCAAACCCCGGGCATATGTCTGATGGTATTTCACCATCTTTAGGCCTCAAAATGGCACCTCAAAGAGGGAAAATCTGGACTCTGTACCTCCAGCTCCGTGGTTTTCAATCCTTGTTGGACATCAAAATCATGCACAGATCTGTACCAAACTCTAGACACCAGAGTCCTATCTCAGACTCTGATTCAGAAGGGCAGGTAGGGATGGGGGAAAGGCACACAGGTAATCCTGGTAAATTAATATGACTGAATGGAATCCCCTCACTATTGGGTCAAGCATTTTCAAATGAAACCAGCCAGTCTACAACAAAACAACTTAAGTTTGCATAGATACTTAGTTTCTATGTTTTCATCAGTTCAGTTAGGAAACACAACCACCTGCAGGCCTGGCAGGGCAGGCGGGCAGACAGCAGACGTGTAACGTGAACTTGGATATAAACCCCGTCAGGAAGAGACAGCCTTAGTGCTGAGCTCCTTCCCCGAGGACCAGATTCTGAAAGCCTTTCGGTAGCCCCCAAGTTCTTCCTCAGGGAAGGAAAACCGCTGTAAGGAAAAGACGCCAAGGCTGGGCCTGACGACCAGGCAAACGAGGGGAGCACCACTTGTCCCTAAGCCAATCCCTGTTCCCCATCTAGATGGTTCTAATGTGAATGCAGCAAACACAAAAGAGAAAATTTACTGTTTGACTCCAGAAAAAGGCCTAATTTCTGAGCCCATATTCAGTAACTAAGACAAAAATACAAACACGTGCGTGCGCACACACAGCGCTTCCGAGTGTGCAGCGCAGTGAGACGAACCCGCAGAAGACGTGGGCTCCAGTCCTAGGCATCTGTACAACCTGGGTGAGTCATAGTTACACTAGCCTACCACATCAGCTACGTAAAAGACCTGCTGTGAGACGCTCACAAGGTTATGGGTAAGAGTCAAAGAATAAGGTAAAAATGCTCAACTTAGCCATATTCAGTGCGTAACTAATAACGCTAACAACAGTACCAGCAGCAACAGGTATCATTTATATGGAGCACAGACTTTACGTGGATTTTTTTCCTAAACTTCACAAAACATGTATTATTCATTACAATGCTAATAGGAAATTGGGGAGGCTCAAAGAAATCAAATTAACCTTTCCTAGAAAACAGCCAGAAAGTGGCAGAGCTGGAATTCAAACCCCAATCTGTCTGATTCCAAAGTCCTTTCTTCTTTTACTCTGCTACACTGATGTTTGTTTCACAACTAAAAATAAGTTTACCTTGCCAAAAACAAAAAGTACCCAATTCTTAGATTTTTAAAGTTCCATTTCAGAGATGGATCAATAATCCCTTCTATTTTACTTATTTATAATTCTAGAGAGCATGTGATCAACAGTGTCGAGTAGAGCCTTCCAAATCACACACAATTTTTTCCACTGTGTCAAGACTGGTAGTCAAGGCACAGGCAGTTCCAGGGGGGTTGAGAAGGGAGCCGATGGCCACAGGTGGGCCTCTGCACTGAGCACACACCCCTGGATGACAGAGAGGGGCAGGGCCCTGGCCACGTCCTTCACAGTGCTTGGCTATGTGGCTACACAAATACAACAAGAGAGAAGCCAGAGACGCCACAAAACCTCACAGGGCCCCTTGAACTGGTGACTGACCCTTCCTGCTACTCTGAGTAAACACCCAAAGGGATGGGGCTTAGCACAGTCAAATGCCTATTATGGGGCTTTTCGCCTGCTGTTCACTCTAGCTCGATAATGCTAAGAGGTAACTACCACAATTCCTGCTTTCTCAAGGATTGAGTGGCCTTTGCCCCAGACCATACAGTTGGCAGGAGGTGAGGCCAGGAGCCAAACCCACTGTCTGCACCAGGCAGGCTGCCTGTGGGCCCAGGTGACCTCCAGGAGGGGCGCCTGCCTCCTCCCATAGGTAGTCAGCCAACCAGGCATGGAACAGAAATGGAAAACCAAGGCTTCATGTTCTACCACAAGAAGTAGGGGGAAAAAATCTCAAGAACGGGGTGGCATCTGTGGCTCAAAGGAGTAGGGTGCTGACCCCTTATGCCAAAGGTGGTGGGTTCAAACCCCGCCCCGGCCAAAAAACTGCAAAAAAAAAAAAAAACCCCAAGAACCCCTCCATTTAGGCTCCTCAAATGAATACCTGGTAGAGGCTTTTTAAAAAAATTATTTCCTTTATAATCTTTGAACTAATGTGTTGACTCCCAACGACCCCAAGGTGAACAGCGAGGCTTCCGGCTTATCTCTGTCACCACGTGGTGTCACGTTTAAAGTGCTCTGGCCCACTGCAGTCATGATTTTCTGATGTCCCAGTTTAGGTCAGGGCAACTTCTTCTTCTAGACCCTGCTCTAGTTCAGGGTCTTTAGACCTATTTCCACCCTGCACGTGAACGTGCTGCTTCTTGCTAATGCCCACTGTGCCCGTGTCTCTGTGTCTTCCTAGAACACGGCGCCCAGTGCCTGCTGCAGAGCCATTAACACATGGTGACTGACTGACCTTACACTCAAACTGCCTGACGTGAGAGATTTTCCTACTACAGAGCAGAAACAGTTGAGTGCCTTCAGTTTTCTTTAGCCAAAACAACCTTAAAATAGGAATCTAAAATAAATAGCTTGGAAATAACGCTTCTGGAAAGATCCCAAACTGGGTTTATCAGTTTTTATTTACAGAATTGTAAAAGCTGTTTCTCTAAAAAGAGCTCTCTCTCTCTCAACAACCCTCCTTGTTCAAATATAACTTAAATTCTAATTATCATTAATGATCCTGATCCAAAAATCTCTGATCTGCGAGGGACTCTGGAGAATCTGAGCCACAGAGACCAAGCCAGGACAAGAGTTTCTTCTCCACTCGAAAGCAGGACCGCAGTACTCTGCTTTCTCTTTAGATTGTATAGATCTTTCGCCTTTTACTAAGCCAGTGCCTCTCCTATGCCCCACACCTCACTGCACAAATCACCAATCCGTGCAAAGGGACGAATTGAGAGACTCTTGCAGAAAAATCTATTATGAAGCCAGCAAGCATGTGCACAGACTGAGGTTAGAGGCAAGGTTTAGGCTTTGTTGTGTATTTTTTGGTTTAATTGATTCTGTTATTTAAAAAGCTAACATCAGAGATCAGGGGGTTCCTCAGCCAACTCACACCTTCTACCATCTGAACATTCATCTCAAACATTTCACAGACTATTTCCTGCTCTGCAGTGGGGGTGTGACAGGGTGCTGGGGTGGGATATGAGGACACATATGCTCATGGTAGCTGGGATGAATGCCTGGGGAAAGATACATCGATCACACACTGCCTGCCTGCAATAAGCTGAGAGAACAGTGAGCTGGGGCTCCAAGGACAGGTAGGAAGTGCCATGGGGGGGAGCCACAGAGAACAGAAAGAGGAAGGCATCGGCCCCAGGGGAACACCAGGGAGTCCTGCTCACACTGTTAACTCTCTGCTGTTTTAAAGCCCTCCCCCTAACCAGATCTCAACTCTCAAACCATCACAGGGCAGCACAGGTCCACTGTCCCCACCTCAGGGCCACCTATGCCCTCTGCTGAGTCCTTTCATTGTAAATGATCCTGAAAAGTGAGTCAGTCCCCTCTCCACACACATGGAAACCAAAGCTCAGAGAGGGCTGCAACGCACTCAAGGTCACACAGTGGGTCTGCAGCAAAGCTAAAAGGAGAACTCAGGTTTCCTGACTCAGTCTCATGCTTTTCCTCCCACGCTAGGAATGTTTCCTCATTTGCTCATCTCATTGTCACTACCCTTGGCTCTAGGCTAAGACAAACAGAAAATGGGTAGGTACAGATGCCAGACTGGTAGCCGCCCAGCCCCAGCCTCAGGGCTCACCCACTGAGGCCCCTCCAACTCTTGCTCCATTTGGGTCAGGCAGAGGAAAAATCACTTCTGAGCTGAAAAATCAGCTCAGCAAAGGGAGCATTTAAGGAGAGTCGTATGATCTCCATGGCAGCAGCTTTGAGAAGACACTCCCTAGACAACATGAAGACTGATCAACATGCAGCCGTGCAGCACATGGGTGGTGGGTGGTCTGCACAGCACAGGGGAGAGCAGGCCACTTCCTCAACTGCCAGCGCTAAATGCCACCTGTCTCAGGTCTGACTCAGGGTACACGATCTCATGGCAAAGCAATCTTTTTTTAAATCAAAGATGATCCCCATTTCTCCACTCTGTGGACATCCCACAGGAAAGAATCATTTTAAGAACTTTCCCTTCTACAGTTATCCCAGATAATTGGCTGAAAAAAACTTTCTATTCAAAATTTAGTAATCTCTACCAAGTCTTCAAAACATCTCACCAGGGTAGTGCCTGTAGCTCAGTGGGTAGGGTGCCGGCCACATATACTAAGGCTGGCAGGTTGGAACCCGCCTGGGCCTGCTAAACAACAATAACAACTACAACAAAAAAAATAGCTGGGCACTGTGGCAGGCGCCTATGGGCCCAGTCACTTGGTAGGCTGAGGCAAGAGAATTGCATAAGCTCAAGAGTTTGAGGTTGCTGTGATGCCACGGCACTCTAGGGAGGGTGACATAGTGAGACTCTGTCTCAAAAAAAAAAAAAAACCATCTTGGCAACAGATTATCCCACTTCTGGAAATTTATAATAAGGAAATAATCAAGATGTTCAAAAACGTGTGTAGAGAACAATTTATAGAGTGGAAAAAAAATGTATAAAGTTCTAACGATATGGAAATGGTTAAATGACAGTTTATCTAAAAAATGGAATATTAGGCCAGCTTTTCAAATCAAGATATAGAAATATGGTGAGAATAGAATGTCAAGCTTAAAAAAGGCATGACACAAAACTGGGCATTCAGCCTCAATTTTGTAAAATGTGGAGAAGAGGCTGAAAATAAAACAATGTCAGAACGCTAACCGTGGTGGTAGAAAGAGCAGGCGCATAATATACGGCAGCCTGCATGCCAGGTACTACTAGCACAGTGCTTTCCAAAGATGGGGTCTTGCTCTATCACCCAGGCTGAAGTGCAATGTGTAATCATAGCTTAGTGCACCCTCGAACTCCTGGGCTTAAGCAATTACCACTCTTCAACCACCCCTCTCAGATGCCAGCTATGTCATTTATTCTTCGTTGAGGTAGGTATTTTATAGGTGAGCAAACAGATTGCAGGAATGTGAATTCACCCAGGGTCGTGCAACTTTAGGAGGCAGAGCGGCATTCAAAACCAGTGGCAGGCTCTCAAGGCCCACCTGAGCCTCTCCTGGTCACATGGATAGCAAGATCTGGCCCAGGTCAAGATTTTGTTTGTTCTAATGCTACATAAATTATCTAATGCTTATATAAATTATCTAAACTAAGCTTATATTATCTTTACAATAAGAGAGCAATGTAAAGAACAAATAAAATTTTAAAAAGATATGTGAAGTATCAGGTCCAATGCCTAGATTTTAGTTCTCTGTGCCTGTGCCTACTAAAATAATCTTTCTCTACCAAAGCTTCTCTTTGACAGGTTGACATGGGGGAGACAGCCTTTAGAACTGAGTACCTATATCATCTCTGACAACCAGAAGGCCTCAGTGAGAACACCCTTGCTACTTGGAGCCCCCTGAGCTCCTGCCCCAAGCTGAGGTGGTCACCTGCCACTTCCTCCACTTTCTCCAATATCCCACCCCCCACCCCCGCCACTTTCAAAACCTCATGGAAAACTCTTCAAGTCTCTCCTAGGGCATTCCTCTGAACTTGACTGCTCAGGAAATGACCAGTCCTTGAGGATGGCATCACAGGATGTATCTAATCCAGTTCTGTCTGGCACACACAGCTAACAATGGAGTTCTCAGGTCAAGATGTGGGTTGACTATTAAAAGACAAAGACAAAGACTTTGTCTATGATCAGTCCATCCTCTTTGATCTGTCTTCCATTAATGATCCTGTCCTTTCAATGACAGTTCAAAGTCTGTGTGAATAACTCAATACAACCAAATTACATCCCTGGGAAACGCCTACTGGCCAAGGAGACTCCCAAGAGGCAGGTGAGAAAGGGCACAGGAAGGGTGGGCACTGATCTGCCGTCCATTGTTTCAGCTGATGCTTTATCCCTCTCAGTAATAGTCTTAAATTCACTTATATTCATTCATTCTGTATTTCCTAAGTACCCATTATTGGTCAAGGATATTTCTGGACACTAATGAATAAAATCCCACCATGCTGACAGCCCACAATGCAGCAAGCTTCCTTGAGCACAAAGATCCCCGAAACAGAGCCCCTGCCCTCACAGAGCAAGCCTTCAACAGGGTGGCAAGACTGACCAACCAGTCAGTGCAGGGCAGGGACGCAGAGGCAAAAGAATAGCACTCTGGGGGAAAATCACAGTGCCTGGGGTGGCTGAAGAGGTGGGAAGTCCCCCCAGGTACCCACAGGCTTTAAAGAGACTTGGGAAGCAGGAGACTCGCTTGAGCCCAGGAGTTGGAGGTTACTGTGAGCTGTGATGCCATAGCACTCTACCCAGAGGGATAGCTTGAGGCTCTGTCTCAAAAAAAAAGAGACTTGGAAAGATCTGCATTTAAGAAAGACGAGTAAAGCTTGGTACCTGCCAACACACAACTTAGCAAGACAAAGATAAACATGTAAAAACAACCCACTGTGAAAACACAGCTCTCTAAGAGAAAGAGAGTCCATTTTCTGGGGACTGCTGACAGCAAAGGCTTCTTAAAGGGACTTTCCCCCTTCAGAATCCAGTATGGGACGAGATTACAACTGTATAGCCAGCTGCCTGCCTCACCCCTAGGTGCCCCTTACCTAGAGAGCGATTCCATCCCAGGGCTGCCCTAGGACCACATCCACGAGGGAGACAGGCCCCACAAGGCATCTGGGGTTCAGGGCTGGGCAGTGGATCAACATTTCTAGAATGGGGGCCACAGCCATCAGAGTCTTCACATCCAAGTATATCCATGCCTAGTGGCTGGCAGAGAAAGGCAGCCCTGTTCAGCTACATTACAGAATGTGCATGTTGTGTTGGGCCTGTGTTCCCTTCATTTTTGCCTTACCTGAGGAATACATTTCCCAGTACTGGCACACTCACCATGATGGTGATTTTAAGAGACAGCTGCCCTGAGCCCACCTCCCTGCAGTACACGGCCACTAGGAGAACAGACAAGCCCTGTGGTTTGAGCCTAGAACCCTCATCCCTCAGGGAGAAGCAGCCCCTCGAAAGTCAGTGGTCTCTAAAGCCTCAGATAACAATAGCTAACACACAGTGTGGAGATTACATGTATATAAAAATAATCTTTCATCTTTACAACTCTGTGGGATTTTACAGTTGAGGAAACAGGCTCCAGAGATATCTGCTGAGTAATTTGGCCAACATTGTGCAGTGAGGCAAAGAGCCAGAGAGGTGAAAGTCTCCGCCTGCAACCCATGGGGATTCAGCTCCCTTGGTGGTTCATTTTCTGGTTATAACAGGTACCAATAGAAACCGGAAGGATGTACTGGATGCCCTCTCCAGCAAAAAGTCCCTTTATGTAACTGTGCACATGTTTTGGGGAGTCATATACCCCTTAGGCCGTTTGCCACAGCCTCAACACTCCGAGTGAAAAAGCCTGAGCCTAGACAGGATTAAATTTCCTGCCAAATCAACATGACGACCCTGAGCTCATATGATTCATGTTACTACTTGGACTTTAAGTCACAGATCTTTGCTGCCCACCTGTGATTAATACGTCCATCACTGCTGACAGGATTCCACAAGTTACCCACCTAAATTCCAACCATTACTCTGAACCAGCAGAGACGGGACAACGGAATCCTCTACAACTTCCTCAGGGACAGAGGCCATCAACCTGCTGCAGGAACCTTCCCGTGACCAGCTAACCTCTGCGGCTATACACCTTCACCCTCACGTATGGTCAAATGTGCTCTTATTAAACCTACATCTAGAGAGGAACAAATACAATTTTTAACTTCCTTACCCCCTACGCCCTCTCCCACCGCTTCCAAACTAAGAGTCTAGATCCTTCACATGTTCCTTCTAGAGGTTCCTCTTAAAATGCTGCTCTTGCAACTCAATATTGTGACGATGACCTTCCTTTATCATAAGCACTACGGACTCTGCTGAAGTCACCTGTGACTCACCTTTAACACACAGGCATGTCTCGGCTCACACTGAACTTGTGATTCACCAACCCCCTGGGGTTTTCCAGAAAGACTGCGGTGGCTCAGTTGGTGCACCCAGGGTGTTCCCACACGTGACCATTTGATTCTCTTCCACAGGGTACTCCCAACTTCAGCTGGCCTGCACCCCAGGCAGTGCAGCTCGATGGTCAAAAAGAGAGGCTGAGAATCTCTCATGGCTGTGACTCAGCGCTCCACTGCCAGCGGTGACCCCAGCACTTCACTCACTGCCAGCCTGTGACCCAGCACTTCAGTCACTGCCAGCCTGTGACCCAGCACTCCCACTACCAGCCTGTGACCCCAGCACTTCACTCACTGCCAGCCTGTGACCCAGCGCTCCCACTACCAGCCTGTGACCCCAGCGCTTCACTCACTGCCAGCCTGTAACCCAGCGCTCCCACTACCAGCCTGTGACCCCAGCGCTTCACTCACTGCCAGCCTGTAACCCAGCGCTCCCACTACCAGCCTGTGACCCCAGCACTTCACTCACTGCCAGCCTGTGACCCAGCGCTCCCACTACCAGCCTGTGACCCCAGCGCTTCACTCACTGCCAGCCTGTGACCCAGCACTCCCACTGCCAGCCTGTGACCCCAGCACTTCACTCACTGCCAGCCTGTGACCCAGCGCTCCCACTGCCAGCCTGTGACCCCAGCGCTTCACTCACTGCCAGCCTGTGACCCAGCGCTCCCACTACCAGCCTGTGACCCCAGCGCTTCACTCACTGCCAGCCTGTGACCCAGCACTCCCACTGCCAGCCTGTGACCCCAGCGCTTCACTCACTGCCAGCCTGTGACCCAGCGCTCCCACTGCCAGCCTGTGACCCCAGCGCTTCACTCACTGCCAGCCTGTAACCCAGCGCTCCCACTACCAGCCTGTGACCCCAGCACGTCACTCACTGCCAGCCTGTGACCCAGCACTCCACTACCAGCCTGTACAGGCAAACTACTGCCCTGTGCTTTAGGGAGCTCATCTGGCAACTCAGCATCTAACTGACAAAGCTGCTGTGGGGATTAAATATGTGTAAAGTTTTTATTTAGAACAGTATGGGGCCTATAACAAACACTCCATGATTATCAGATTTTTATTATTACTATTCTATAATAAATTCATGATTATCAATGAGGATATACTTTTGCTTATCAACATATAATTTTCTGTTCTTTTTTAATCACAGATATGGTACACATATATTTTATACCCTGAATTTCACTGCCTTAAGATTTTCTCCATGTTGCTACGTGAATACAGTTCCGTCAGGCGGCTAGACACTAACTAGTTAGAGAAGGCGGGCCGCTTCTCTCCAGGATGCACAGCACAACAGCACAGCAAACATCTTTGTGCACAGATCTCTTTCCACACAAAAGATTTTTTTCTTGGTGCGCACTGCCAAACCACTTTGCAAAAACTCTGGGTGCCAGTTTTCAATGCCACAGCAACATAGCAGAGAGCAAGTTCCATTGTATTCTTGCCAAACAATGAAGATTATCCTGATTTATTTTCTCGTTTCACAGGTATAAAATCAAGCCAGAACATAGAATGTTCTGATGAAACGCCACTTCCTAAACTGTTATGTACACACAGTACGTATACTTCTTTTGAACTGAACTGAACTATTCTAACTATGGCATCATCTATAACAAAAACAGTTCTCTGTATTTAATTTTAACCCTACCTTAATACTGTCTTCTAACTGACTTTGCAAATAAAAGAGAGAAAGAATTGTTGAATTCTCATGTTCTTTTTTTAGGTTGAAGACAGGAATCATTTGTGGAGAAACTAATATTTCTTTCTTTGTACTTCTCATTTCAAGAATGTGACGATTTCTCTAAGACATTCAGATCCAGGGTAAAGAGAGGCTATCACTTCCACAAAGAGTGCATTACCAGGTCTGTAAGACAGATTATTTCTAGGGAAGTGAAAGTGAAAGTTTCTTGCTTCCTTCTTGATAAAGATGAATCTTTCCACCCACAGACATGTCAAACACAGCTGAAAAATGTTAGCCTCAACTTCCCTGGCAGGAATACCTTTGGGAAATTTTAGACTGATGAGAATTTTAAAATAAAAACGAACTTACAAGAATGGGAAGGCAAGTATCCAATGTACTCAATACTAATATGGAGCCAGTAGCGATCTAATACACACCCATAGAAGAGAAAAACTCAATTCAAGTTGTGGGGAGGGAGAATGAGCAGGCAGGGGGAAAGGGGGGGGAAGAAGGGAGACTGGTGTGTTCCCACTTAATGGGCACAATGTAAGGGCATATGCACACCTGCTGGGTGTGGGACGCAGCTACAACAGGGACTCTACCTAACAAATGCAAACACTGTAACTTAATTATTTCTACCTACATGTTAATCAGAAATCAATTAATTAATTAAAATAAATATGAACTTTTTTAAAAGTAGTCAGCTGGCAGTTCATCATGAGAGGGGAAAAACGACTGTCCAAACACTTTCTCAACAAATCATTACAATGACTGCTTTTTATAAACAGAAAATACGGGGGTGGGGGCGTGGGGGGTGTCATCCTTTTGAAAATGGGAAACAAACATAATATTTTTACTATCGTATAGGAAAACTATTATTGTACACAGACCAGGGACATACTGATGCCCTTTTGACCCAGTCCAATGTCTAACATGGGGATGAAGATGCAGCTTCTAAGGCTGTTTTCTCAAAGACCAGTTCAGTCACCACCTGGGAGCTTTTCTGAAATATTCAGGCTGGGCAGCGCCTGTGGCTCTAAGGAATAAGGCACTGACCCCATATGCTGGAGGTGGTGGGTTCAAGCTCAGCCCCAGCCAAAAACTGCCCCCCAAAAAGACATATTCAGGCTCCATCCCAGACCTACTGAACCAGAAACTCCAAGCATGAAGTTCAGCAATTCCAGTTTTCACAAGACTGCCAGGGGATTCTGATATGAACTGAAGTCTACAGTCACTGTTCTAACGCAAGGGTTAGCAAACTTTTCCCTAAAAAGCCAGAGAGAATGGCTTCTCAGACTTTTGGCTAAGATCGAGTCTAAAAAGCCAGAGAGTAAATATTTAAGGCTTTGCAGGGCACTAATCCCATCACGACTGCCCCACTACCTTCAAGCCCTCATCTAAACCTAAGTACTTTCCAAAGGTCCCAACTCCAAGCACCATCATAATGAGGGTGATTGAGGCATTACTGAGGTCCCTGTGTAGGTAAAAGGTAGGATGGTAAACACCATTCTTAGCCTGCAGGCTGGAAAAACAGGTGGCTGCCTCGGTTTGCCTACTCCTGCTCTAAGACATCTTAAATCCCCCATCTATATAAACCCACATAGATCCTCACATGGCAGACTGCAGGGGCTGTCATGATATACGCTGCTTATATGTCTCTCCTACACCATGAGGACAGTCTAAGAACTCACAGTAGAGACACAATCACATATATACAACTGAGTATTTACTGAGTACCAGTGCCAGGCCCAGCAAGGGACACAAAGGAAGTCTACTCACAGCTGCCCTGCCTGTTGTGTGTTCAGACCACACCTGTCACTGTGTCCCATTATCTCAGTGAATCCTAACAGTTCTGTCAGCTATTAACATTCCCATTTGATGAATGAGGAAATCGAGGATCAGAAAGACTAAACAATTGTTCTCATGCCACGGACTTTTTGAATGGCACTGTTAGTTTGAATCCAGCTTTCCTGGATTCTAATACCTGTATGCTCTTTATCCTAACTGCTTCATCCCCTAGCATCAGCCCTTGATCTCAGGGGATTACGATTAATTAAGGAGCAAAGATCAACGGGCACAAAATTATTAAAAATCAATAAGGAGCAATATTTAAAGTTTTAAAAGTGCCTGTGTATTATGTACCCTTTAATTTGTGGCTGAACAGAAGAGTCAAAACAGATTCAACCTCAAAACCATAAGAATTCAGAGGTGAGGTATGATAGACACACCCGCCCCCAAAACGTCCACAGTCCTGGAACCTGTGACTATGTTCCTTTACCTGACTAAAGGGAATAGAAATTTTGGATGTAACTAAAGTTGCCAATTTAGCTGACTTTGAGGTGGGGAGACTATCACATTAACTGTCATCTGAGTTGTGTTTAACATAGGCTACTTTTGAGCCTGCAGCCTTGTGAAGTATATACTGCATACAACTCACGTGTCTCTTGACCTACCTTGACCCAAGGAAACACCATGGCCTTAAGGAAAAACATTTTTCCTCAATGTTATCCTGGATACCTGAGTGGACTCTATTTGTAATCACAAGGGTCCTTAATTGTGGGAGAGAATCAACATTTGTTATGGGACTGTGTCCCCAGAGGCATATATGTTAAAGCTCTAACTCCCAGTATCATGGTTTTGGGAAATGGGGTCACTGGGAGGTGATCAGGTTCAGATGAGGTCGCGAGGCTGAGGGCTTCATGATGGGAATAGTGGTGCCTTTATAAGGAGAGACAGCAGGAAGCCTGCTTGCTTTCTTTTGCTGCCCTGGGAGCAAGCAATGAGAAGGCAGCCATCTGCAGACCGGGAAGAGAGCCCTCACCAGACCATGCTGGTGAGGAAACAAATTTCTGCTGTTTAAGTCACCATTCTATGGTACTTTGGTATGACAGCTGAAGCCAACTAAGGGGCCACGAGCCAAGGAATGCGGCTGCTCCTAGAAGCTGGGGAAGGTAAGGAAGGAATCTGCCAACACTTTGATTTTAGCCCAGTGAGATCCACGTCAGACTTCTGACCTACAGACCTAAAAGGTAATTTGTGTCACTTTGAGGCTCGCAGTTTGTGGTAACTTATTACGGCACCAAGAGGAAACCAATACATGAGAGAAGCAAAGAAGGTCAAGGCCAGATCAAGTCTCAACCTGACAGAGATGGGTGGGGGAGGACAGGCAGGTCCCACCTGGGTGACTGGGATGGGGGAATGTGTCTACAGACCAGGGGATGGGGCTGTTCAGTCACTGCATGGTCACAAAGCAGTGAGGCCCAGCATGGAGTGAGGGACACCTGGCAGACCCAGGCTCAGATGGGGGCCATCCGGGAGAAATCAAGAAAGGAGGCAGGAAAGTCCCTGCCCCCAGGAAATACAAGACAGGAATAGGAACAGTGGTGGTGTGAGGCTAACTTAATTTCACTGTTCTTTTAATCATACGTAAAATGAGCATTCTTCCTATATAAGGAGGTACCTTGGGATGTTACTTTCACAATCAAAACACCGCAGGGAACTTGCCTTTCAGAACTGACTGCCTTACAAGCCAACGACTCTACAGTCACAGGCACCTGGCCGACTGCGGTAGCCACAACTCAGTCTCTTCATGAATGTGTGTGACTTATTTCTGACATCTAGTTCTAAAAAAGTTTAATCTATCCTTAGACTCGTCTACTAAATATATCCACAAGAATGTGCTACGAAAAGCAGTTCTAGAGAAGAGTTCCAAAAACGCTGTGAACCATGTCAGCAGCACAGCAAGAAAAAGCAGAGTTTCCTCAGGTGACTTTTTTGAAGAAGACAGCACTTGTTCTGAAATAAAGATTTCAGATCAGTACACTGGCTTAAAAAAAAAAAATTCAGACCCATGACCGTATAATAACTCAAACTTGGCATGACATTATAGGTGGCTAAAAGATGATGGAACAGGAGACCTCACCCCAGGTACCAGGCAGCCTGTTGTTACAGGTGCCCCGGAGAGGCCAAAGGGGCTGGATTAAAACCCCGGCCCTCTCATTTCCTAGCTTTGTGACTCCGGGTAAATATCTCGACTCCCCTGGGCCTCAGTCTCCTCTGATGAAGCCGCAGGATGCAACGTGAAGCACACAGAAGAGCACAGGCAGAGGGAGGAGGCACAAAACACGGCCCACTGGGAGACTGTGCGCCTTCAGAGAAGGGCCCCGAGGAGTCAGGAGGGGCTCTGGAGGGCGGCCTGGGTCCAGGTGACTAGTGTTCAGCATCACTCACTCACCTGAGGCATAGAGGGAGGCAATCAAGGGAGGCAGTGGCAATTTCATAGATGATGAATTTGGATAAGACTGTGACCAATATCCTCTCACAGGCCACGGCTGCATGTTACTATACAACACGGGATAGTTCTGTAGGATGAGAAGCCTATTCACCCGTGCTTTATCCCAATTTCCCAACATTCTAAACCCCACAGAGGCCTTCTTCATCTCTCCCGTTCTCTACAACTTCCATGAACTTCAAAGTGGGCAACGAAAAGTGCTACAGACTTTTAAGCAGAGAAATAACATCGCTGGGTCTGCATTTTAGGAAATTACTCTGGGGGCAGGGAGCAGGAAAAGGAATGAGGTTTGTGGCACACACTCAGCAATATAGGTCAGCAGGCAAATGGGACAGCAGTGCTGTGAAACTTCACAGCTATACCCCGACACCAAAACACCCCCACAAAGGTGTGTTCCTCTATAAGGTGCACCGCCAGCCGCAGGGTTAGCCTTGAGAGTCACACAAGACCCTCCTCCAACTAGCAGTGGTTACACAGCCAATGTTTGCACAAGAAGCAGATTCATTCATTTTTATTTGTGATAAGCACAGCTTTTTCAACATATGACTATAAAATCTTTTTTGAATCTAACCAGAATATAAAATATCCTTTTGATGTAATATATAGAATATCCCTCAAATTATAAACTCAAAATGCCCAAGTGAGCACAGTAACAAAAATCTCCCAAGATACTTTTTGATTTGGTACTTGTCAAAAAAACTGAGCGTCCCATTTCTTTATCATTTTTTGGACAGTCACTCAGTGTGTCAGATACTGTAAAGACAAGTGGTAGCTTCTAGACCAGGGGGACCACACCCTGAGCCAGCAGTAAGAAAGCAGGGTGGTGGCTCTGGGTCTCCAGACATCCTGGGACACCCTTAACTCTCTAATCTGCGGGTTCTTTGTTGATATAATGAGAACTGGTAGTTGTCAAGATTAGCATAACGTATAGGAAGCACGTGGTACACGACAAGTGTTCAAAGAAATATAAACTAAAAACTCCTGTTCCTCCTGTGCCCATCATTTTGTCCAGGAAAAGCGCTAAAGGCCATGACCTCCCATATTAATTTTAGAATCAGCTTGTCAATTTCCCCTTCTGGAATTGGGACTGGCATTGGAGTGAATCTTGAGATCAATTTGGGGAGAAATGGCATTTAACATTAGTCTTCCAACACACGTACATCATATATTTGTCATTTAATGCTTTAATTTCGGTCAACAGCATTTTGCAGTTGTCAGAGTAGAGTTCTTAGACATCTTTTGTTTTTTGTTTTTTTTTTTTTTGAGACAGAGCCTCAAGCTATCCCCCTGGGTAGAGTGCCATGGCATTACAGCTCACAGCAACCTGCAACTCCTGGGCTCAAGCGAGTCTCTTGCCTCCGCCTCCCAAGTAGCTGGGACCACAGGCGCCCGCCACAACGCCTGGCTATTTTTTGGTTGCAGCCGTCATTGTTGTTTGGCAGGTCCGTGCTGGGGATTCGAACCCACCACCTTAGGTGTACGTGGCTGGTGCCTTAGCTGGTTGAGCTATAGGCGCCGAGCCAAATGTGAATGTTTTAAAACAATAACTGAGTAAATGACATGAAGGCTGTGTTTACCAGTTTGATGGAAGTGTTTTGGATTGTGTGTGAAAACCCCACACTGTACCCCAGAAGTGCATTAATGTACATAGTTACCATTCAATAAAAAAAAAAAAAAACTGGAGTGGGAGGAAGAAAAAGGCAGACCACTTGTAAAAAATAAAAAGGCAGATCACTTTGTAGGAAACAAAAGCTTCTGTTTGGAGAACACAATAATACCATCAAAGTAAATTTTTCAAAAGGTTAAAAAGCATAATACTCATATGATTATAAAATGAGCATATGCCAAAGATTGTAGGCAACTCACTTACTAATGAGGAAACTGGTAAGATGTGAAAACTGGCCCAAGGGGAATTTGGAAAGCTACATAAGCAATTTAATCAATTTCTGGGTTAAATATAAAGCTGGTTAATGTCCAGTTTACTTTAAACTATAACCTTGAGGGTCATATGTTTTATTAGAGAGAATTTATTTGCATATCTACAGAACAAAACTTTGCAAGTTGATCTCTTTGCCTACAAAGAGATAATATAGGGCAATAAATAGAAAGTCAAGCCTAACAGCAATAAAAAAAAAGAAAACCTCAAGCGTCTGGCCACTGTTTCTTTTTTGTATTTCCAAGTTTCAATAATTTTTCTGACAATCCTTCTTAAAGTAGGAAAATGGAGTCTGGGTCTAACCAGGTCAAAATAGACAAGAAATCAAACCCAAACTAAAAATTCCCCAAAGTAGGCAGGAAGCATGACTTGAAAATCCTTGATTTAAAAAAAAAAAAATCCTGTTTTCTAAGGATTAAAAGAAAGCATAAGCCATTGCACATGAAGAGGGTGGTATTAAAAGTGAAGAGAAAGAAAACCTCAGTTTCCCATTTTGCTTTAGCGTAAACTATAAAGGCTAGGGAGACTCATTTTATAGGCAAAGTAATCAAATTTAAAAATGAGGGGGTGTCACGTTCAAAGAAGCTGACAGGCTTCGAGCCCCTTCTGTGTCCCTCCCTGAGAGTCTCAGCTACCCCTCACATGCTGTTCTGTCCCGTGATCAAAATAAGTCTCTGTGTCTACTCACTTAAAAAATGTTAAATTAAATAGGTTAATTTCCCTAGAGTGGTGTAATCCAATAATAGTCCAAATCTCTGTTTTCCTGGACCTAGTTATCACTTTTGTTTGTATTACAGCTTAAGAAGAAATTTGAGGCTCTTTGGTAACTAATTAAATATATATATATATTTTATTCTAAGGGCTTAACCAAACAGACGCTCCAAGTTGATACTTCACTTGTGCTAAACTTTTCTGTTCATTCCAGGAGAGCTTTGAGTTTGCGTTCTTAAGATGCCAATTGCCTAGTCTTACCCTCATAATATAGTTTTGCTATATTGTCCTGGGCTTTGTTCAAATGGTATTTTTCTCCTAAGTGAATGAAATACCAACTCCCAAGTGAATTAAATACTAATAACAAAATAAAACAAAAACATCCTATTGTAGACAACTGCAATGACATGAAACTCTGATTCGAACAAGGGTAATGGTATACTTTTTAAGCTTATTCCAGAACAACTGGACATCAAATCATCTTCATTGCATGATACAGGCTTCTCTCCCTTTCTTTTTTTTTTTCTTTGCAGTTTTTGGCTGGGGCTGGGTTTGAACCCACCACCTCCAGCATATGGGGCCGGTGCCCTACTCCTTTGAGCCATAGGCACCGCCCCTTCTCTCCCTTTCTATGAGACCTGGAAGCTAAGCTTAGAAAAGAAGAGTGACTTGCCACCTGAACTTGTGCTTTCTGATAGAAAAATGTAAATTAATTCTGTTCATCTTTGAGAAAGTTTAGGCAAACAAGGCAATATAGCCATTTTTACTTATTTATTCTTTATTGAGTTTTTAGTATGGAGAATTTCAAACATGCAAAACTAGGATAACTGTTAAAACTTTTACACACATTGGCTCAGTTCCCATAGCTCAGTGAGTAGGGCACCAACCACATACACTGGGGCTGGCGGGTTTGAGCCTGGCCCGGGGCCTGCTAAACAATGATGACAACTGCAACCAAAAAATAGCCAGGCATTGTGGTGGGTACTTGTAGTCCCAGCTACTCAGGAGACTGAGGCAAGAGACTCTCTCAATCTCTGGAATTTGAGGTTGCTATGAGCTGTGATGCCATAGCACTCTAGTAAGGGTGACATGGTGAGATTCTGTCTCAAAAAAAAAAATTCTTTTTTACACATATCAATCATATTTTTCACTCCCACGTTTATTTTGAAGAAAATCTCTATATCATATCATTTTAGCCTTGTTCAGTATACATGGCTAATAGATAAAAATTCTTCAAAAATAAGTAACGATAATCATTACCACTTGCACTGAAATTAATCATAATTCCTTAATATCATCCATTACACCGTCAACATTTAAATTTTCCTGACTGTTTCCTAATAATCTGCTGCTGTTTAAAAATAACTTATTGGAGTCCAGATTCTAAGCTGGACCAGACACTATAACGGACTGATGTGATTTCTCTTTTAATCTACAGATTCGTCTTCTTCCTTCTCTTTTTCTCCTTCTTTTCTCTCCTCCTCTCCCTCCTATTTCTTTTTTTCTCCTTGTAATTTACTTGCTGAAGAACCTTTCCATCAGTCTGGATTTGGTGACCAAGCCCCCATGGTGTCCCTTCACATGTTGCTGCTTCCTACTTTCTTTTGAATTGGTGCTTATCAGCTTCTGTGCTCCATCAGGCCTGACTTGTTTTTTTCCTTTTTTCTTTTGGGTGGGAACCTGCTCTATCACCCAGGCTCTGCCACTGAGGCTGGAGTGCCATGGTGTCATCCCAGCTCATTACAATCTCAAACTCCTGGGCCCCAGCGATCTTCCTGCCTCAGTTTCCCAAGTAGCTGGGACTATAGGCAGAAGTGCAGGTGTTCGATTGCCCGCGCTCTGGGTTACATCTCTCGGGAATCTAATCCTGAGATTAGATTGGGGCACATTGATTACAAACCCTGCTGTCTGGCACACTTGATAACATCTGAGACTGAGACTGGAGTGTAAGCTCATGGAGAGCCTCTGATGCTAAAGGCAAACGTGGCTGCGTTTCTCCCAGACAATGTGTGGTGAGAGGAATTCATAGCATTAGCAGAGGATCTTGATTGGTGTGGATTTATTGCTAATATGGGGATGAGGAGAAACTTCCTCTTTCCATCAAAAGTTCCCTGAAAGATCAACTCACAGTTCAGGCAGATTAATAAAAGAAAGGGTTCTATTGCTGTGCACTTGGGGAGAATCATGAAGTGATTGCCTAATATCCCATGGGATCCAGATATTTTTATGCCTACGGGTAATTCTATTTATGAGGAATCAACAGTTGTTTGGGAAAGGGAAGAGATATTTGGGAGAATGAATTGATGGGGGGATAGGTATGATGTTTAAAATAAGCTGGGACAGCTCTGGTTTTCTTCACTGCAATATATTGAACAAGGAAGGGAAGGAAAGCCAGTTGTTCTTTTGATGGGTCAGATAGAGGGAAAGGCCCATTCAAAGGCCTATTTATCTCTAAATGCAAAACACTCATTGTACCAAGGAAACGTATTTTGAGGTGAAATTTCCTGAGCTCCTTCACTAACCTAGGGCGGGCTTGGGATGGTTAACACTACGGGTGAGTGCTCTAGTGAGCAGGTGCTTCTGTGGTTTGAGTTCCTCTGTGAATGTTTTGGTTTTTAATTTAATTGTCTTTGGCTCACTGCAGTGGACCCAACCGCTCTTAAACATTATGTAATGGTATGAGCCACTTAAAGTTGTTGCTGATATTATCATTGTGATTAACACTGACAATAATGTTAACAATAATAAGAACGATTTGTTGAGTATTTATTACATGATACTTAGGTGGGGAAGATATCCCCAGTTACGCTGTACATATGAAGAAACTGAGGCACAGAATAGGGCAAGTACCATAGTCTGCCAGTAATAATGTGTTCCCATGTGTAATTCATAGCCCTGTTTTTGGCCCAAAATTTCAGGAAAAAAAAAAACTTTTTTCAATTTTTTATTTTATTTATTTATTTTGAGACAGAGCCTCAAGCTGTCCCCCTGGGTAGAGTGCTGTGGCATCTCAGCTCACAGCAACCTCCAACTCCTGGGCTCAAATGATTCTCCTGCCTCCACCTCCCAAGTAGCTGCGACCACAGGCACCCACCACAACACCCGGCTATTTTTTGGTTGCAGCCACCATTGTTGTTTGGCAGGCCTGGGTTGGATTCGAACCACCAGCTCAGGTGTATGTAGCTGGTACCTTAGGTGCTTGAGCCACAGGTGCCAAGCCTATTTTAATTTTTTAATTCACATTTTTATTTCTGTGTATTTAGGTACTTGTTTTCTGTATAGTAAGAGGATTTTGTAAAAGTATCAGCTAGATTGCTAGCTCTTGCCTACAATGTACGGAGAGAAGCATGTTGCTCATTTCTTGGCCAAAAATGCTTTCATTGTAAGTTCATCTCAAGGTCAACAAAATTGATTACCATATTCCAGGGTATTATTTTGCATACAGATACTGTTATCACTTTCTAGAGTTATGCTTTTAATATATAAGCATAAATAAAAGAATTATAAACATTTATGTAAATAGGGAATTAGTCCTACCAGTGTGGTTGGTACATCCTTATTTTTCCCTCAAAAATTTGGACTGGCTCGGCGCCTGTGGCTCAAGCGGCTAAGGTGACAGCCACATACACATTCGAATCCAGCCTGGGCCTGCCAAACAATAATGATGGCTACAACCAAAAAATAGCCAGGTGTTGTGGCCGGCGCCTGTGGTCCCAGCTACGTGGGAGGCTGAGGCAGGTGACTGCTGGAGCCCAGGAGTTGGAGGTTGCTGTGAGCAGTGAAGCCATGGCACTCTACCCAGGGGGATAGCTTGAGGCTCTGTCTCAAAAAAAAAAAAAAATTGGGACTAAAAAGTAGGCACCATCCATGGGAGCATATAATAAGTGTCGGAACAAAAACTTTAATCAAAATTATTTGAAATCACTACCCTGGTTTTCTTTTTCTATTTTTATGTTTCTCTACTGGTAGGGAGAGATGAATGTGCTGTTATAAAGAGCTTATTTCCTGTCTTTTTTTTTTTTTTCTAGTTTTTGGCCCGGCTGGGTTTGAACCCGCCACCTCTGGGTATGGAGCCAGTGCCCTACTCCTTTGAGCCACAGGCGCCGCCCGCTTCCTGTCCTTTTTTAAGCCCAGGTAGACCATTCACCAGCATTGGAAGCAACAAAGGAGAAGCAGCAAGAATGAGTTTTGAGGATTCCTGGGGCTCCTGTCCAAGGCACCTGCCTGCTAGCTTCCCAGGCTGAATTCCTGAGATAAGTCTATTTCTTATACTAGCTCCAAAGAGCAGGCAGCCACGGGAATACCCTATACAAAGACTGGTCCATGGAAGTCTCTATTGTTAGTGTCAGATGTCCAAAGGCTTCTTTCCCTTCCCTGAGCAAGGTTCCTCTTGGTTCAAAATTCGCAAAGTTAAGTAAACCCTGATCAAAGGGGTGAACTTCAGAAAATTCAAAGTAAGTATTTACTGTGGAAGCCTTGAGGCATTTAACCAATGAACAGGCACTTAAAATTGGATGGGGAGGGTGGGTGGGTGTACCTCGCTGTTAAATGAAGAATTAAATATTTTCCTAGGTGGAGTTTAAGGAATAATGGGCAAAATGCCAAGAGTTCTTGAGGAATTTTTAAGAAACCTTTTCTATAGAACCCCCTGTTTCTGAGAGTTAGGTTTAGTTCAAAGGCAGAAGGATCTGTTTTCTGTGGATAAGGTACCTTCAGGAGACAGCTCGCAGGCACTCGGGAGGTGCTTGGCTTTGAAAAGGAAACAAACGATACACTCCGAGAAAAACAGGATTAGATAGAACAGCGCATTTTTATTTTGCAGTCACAAGAGAGAGAGTGGAAACATGGAACAATGGTGGAAAGAAGACAGGAAAGTCCTACAACAAAAGTCTTAAGGGAAATAGAATTTAAGGTGGGGAGAGAGAGACAGTGCGCAATGAAAGGCCACCTGTAGGGTGTGAGACATGGTGCCAGGTGCTGGGAGGAGAGAGAGTTCCAAGAGTCTCTGATGCTACCAGGCTCCAACACGGCCAAGGAGGTGCGTGAAGATGCCATCCACTGAGGGTGGGGAGTCTTGAGAAATAGTTTCCAGAAGCAGCTCTAGTTAGGAAAAATGTGAGGGTGATTTTTCAGCTCTCTTTTGAAAGAAGAGCCTAAGTAAGCCGCCAGCCAGAGCAGGAAGCAGAGAGAGGAGCGCGGGAGGCAGGAATGGATCTTAGCCGCCCTGCGGGGCCCTGACAGTTTCCTGTGCTGAGACAGAGAAACAAAGTGTTCTAAATGGGAAAGTCTTCCAGGCAAAACAGCAACAGTGTTTTTTTTTTGTTTGTTTGTTTTGATGAAGGTGCCTATGGGTGTCCACAGCAGAGATAAGCTAAGCGTGGCTTCAGTTTCAAAAATGAGACAACCAGGCACCGGAAGTCATCAAGGCAGGTGACGGTGGTTGGGGCAAGTGTTTGTAGCTAGAAAGTTTCCTTCTCATCCCACAGACACACCCTTTTCAGGCAACTTTATACTGGCAATTGTCCAACTTTGGCAGGATTCCAAAAATCAGACCACCAAGGTCATGTGTACCTGAATTATGAAGAGTTTCTACATGGTAGTGAGATAAAAGATAGCTGAAAATTCATCCCCAGCCAAGTGAAACTTCAGAAACTGCATTGAATTCTTGGCTACGTTCTCTATTCTTGATTAACAGACACCCCTCCAGCCTTTTCTCTTCCTCTCTCTCTTCCATATCTTCCCCATCACTCCTCCTGTCCCTGTGCTCATGACTCTGCATTTTGCAGGAAAAAAAAAAAGCTCATTGACTCTCCTAGCAAATGAGCAAAATGCTCATTGGCTTTCCTAGCAAATATTAAAATACTCCCAAGGCAGTTATTTGCTTTATTCAATGAGAAGTAAGATGTCTGGAGTCAAGATTAGCATCACAGCCCAGGTTTTAAAAGTTAATGCATCTGAACATTCATGTGGACTGTAAAAAACAGAAATGACCCTGTTTCCCAGGGATCTAAAAGAATCTAGACTGTCCTGGCAAAATCATTCAGCTGGCTCTAAGACACCCTCACAATTCCGCACTCCATGCCATTACAGTGGGTCTTTCTGGGTTTCCCGATAGAGGCTGAAAACCATGAACATTATGCATCAGCCTTCCCTGGAAACCTTCTGCTTTTGTTCCTGGGAATGCATAGCTGCAAAGGTACAGCACATATCCTAAGGCCTCATCCCCAAAGTGTAACTTTGAAACAAAGGGCAGAAGATAGATGGTTGAGCTCTTAGCCCTGGGTGACTTTCAGTGGTACCAACCCTGATTCCAGCAGGGATTGGAATGTTCTTTCCTACATCACTGGCAAGGATGGTGCAGGGTGAGGACTGTGGCCAACGCTGTTGCTGGTTGGAGTGAGCAGGTCAAAGGGCATGCCCAGAAGGAGAACTGGGACAGGTAGGAGACCAGGTCAAGTTGGGACAGACTAGAGAATGGCAGGCTGAGACTGGCAGGACAGGTGGGAGGCAAGTCATCAAACTGATCTTGGAGATGACAGATAAGTGCTCTAGTGGGCTGGGGCCTCCACGGTGTGGGACCACAGATGAGTGCTCTAGTGGGCTGGGGCTTCCATGATGTGGGCTCCTCTCTGTTTTCGTTTTTGTTTTTTTTAATTTAATTGTCTTTGGCTCCCTCTGAGTGGACCCAACCCCTCTTAAAGATCCGAAGCTGCTGGAGCCTGCAGAAAGAACTCTCAGAGTGACCTTGACTATGTATTTGGGCGTAAAGAAGAAAAAGAAGAGAGGAAATCAACCCTTGCAAATTGCCTAATATAGTTCAGTTCCCCCCCCCTCAAAAAATGGAAAATAAGTATAAATATGATCATACAAAAATCAACAGCAGCTAGTAAGTGGGAAATTCAGAGTTGAAGAATAGCCATTTGTTGCAAAAATCATGTTCTTTCTTCCCCACGATGTTCCACACACTCTAGGACAGCAGTTTTCAAACATTTTGCTCTCAAAAGCATTGAGAACCCCCCAAAAGTTTTCATTTATTAGTGGGATTATATTTATCAATATTTATCATATTAGAAATAAAAACAGAGGATTAGAAAAATATTTTGTCTTTGGAAAATAACAGATAACTTATCAACTGTTTATGTTAGCAATGAAAGAATTAGAAGCGTGGCATTGGACACTTTTGCAAGTCTTTATAATGTGTTGACGGAGAGGAGACTGGATTTTTCTATCCACCTCTACATACAATCTGTTATGATGTTGTTTAAGTTGAAGTATTCAAAAAAATATGGCCTCACATGAATACATAATTAGGAAGAGGAAGAGTGTTTAAATTTCTTTTTCAGATTATTTGGGGTATTTCTCTTTGAAGAATGCCATAATCGAATCTCAAACCATATTAATGAAGAATCCATGCTTTGTTACATTAAAATTGCTTTAAAAAAATCTTTTAAATTCTCTTTTCAAAAGTCTCCCTTGCATGTTGAATAGGTCTTTTACCCATGTCTAATTCTGAAAAATTATACATCAGTCAGCTGAAAATATTATTTGTTGGCTTAAGTCATGGATAACATTCCTAACAGTGGCACATTTTATTTTTTGCTACCTAAAAATCACAATATTAATAACATCTCTGATCTTTTTGGAAAAGTCTTTTAGGCATTGGAAACACGTAGACATTGTAAAGCTTAAGATGCCAGATACAAGTTTTCAAAAATTCAACTTTCTGCTTGAAAGGTCAACGGCTATCACTGGTAACCAATATCGTCAGTTTTTCTTATAGTGAAAACAAATTTCATTTCTCTCATTTTTGAGAATGTGTCTGCCAGATACACAAATCTGAATAACCATGGGTTGCATGTCAGTCATTTTTTCAAGTAAAAAGGGGCGTTCTACAAAGAAGAGCAGCCAGGGCAGCTCCCAGCTCAGCTGCACACGTGTGTTCCCCCCAGACCACCGACCCACTTAGGTATGGGGCGGGCACGATGGTGTGTGCTTCCTAGAGTGCTGCATAGAATATTAAAAATGGCTCAGCGCCTATAGCTCAACCGGCTAAGGCGCCAGCCACGTACACCTAAGGTGGCGGGTTCGAATCCCCAGTCCAGACCCGCCAAAAAACAATGACGGCTGCAACCAAAAAATAGCTGGGCATTGTGGTGGGCACCTGTGGTCCCAGCTACTTGGGAGGCAGAGGCAAGAGACTCGCTTAAGCCCAGGAGTTGGAGGTTGCTGTGAGCTGTAATGCCACGGCACTCTACCCAGGGGGACAGCTTGAGGCTCTGTCTCAAAAAAAAAAAAAGACTGCGCACTTAACCACAGCCCTGTGCTGCCTCTTATGATAGTTATAAATCAATATAAAAACAAACCATATACATGTGATAAAATGGCATAGAATTTTATATATACATTACTCCAATGTCAATTTCAGAGTTTTGCTATTATACTACTAGTTGGTCCACTAGTTGCAGTTGGTACCAGTGTCATATGTGGCTATTTCTAGCCAGGAAATAAAGAATCAAGATACTACATTAGCCCCCTCTTAGACAGAATAAGAGAAAAATGATACCTAGTATATACCAGGGACATTTGTGGTATGCCATCATCCCCAGTTTCTCCTAACTCAATGTCTCTGGAAAAAACCTGGTGTGGTTTTCACAGCAGGCCTGTGGTGTTTTCACTGGGGTGTGGAAGTTACTTACCGGCCTTTCTTCTTGCCGGTAAGATGTAACCATCTAGGTTCAGCACCTGTGGCTCAAGTGGCTAAGGTGCCAGCCACATACACCTGAGCATAATTATTTCCAAATAAAAAATTCGATCAAACAAAAACAAGCCTTATGATCAAAAATGTATCAAGTTCTCATTGTATTCCAAGCATGAGCCCTGTGCTAATCACTTCATGTTCATGATTATATTTAATTCTGCCAGCAACCTGTGAAGTGTGCATATACTATCTTCAGTTGCAAATGAGGAAACTGAGGCATGGAAAGGTTAATAAATTGGATAACATCAGTAGAAAGTAGTAAGGATGATGGATAGGACCAACCTCCCTGTTTTATTACAAACATCAAATGAGACAAATCACCTGGTATGTAGAGCCTCCCTAAATTAGCTGATTTCCATGTGTGAGCGCAGCAAACATAGAGCCCTGCAAGGTGCTATGCACAGTCCAGCACTAGCCAGTCAAAGCCTCTGCTGAGGTTTGGCTTGTAGGATGCCAGGAATACAAGGATGAATACAATGTGGTTCCACCACCAAGGAGCACGAGGTGGAGGGAGGGTGACTTCATGGTGCCAAAGGCAAGCTTCGTGTATTTATAGTACAAACCCAGAGTAAGAACCCACCTAGTCCTGAGCTTCTTTCCCTGGAGCCAGAGTCTGTATGGTTGGACCCAAGCCAGGCACCTTCCTGGGATTCAAGGACACGGTAAGGGTTTGGAAAAGAGAACATTATCAATCACTACGTTGGATGGCATCAGTGATTATCATCTTCATTTCCATCAAAGGTGTCTTGTGAAAGGGTATCGTCAAGTTCAATTTAGTCTGAATCAGGACACAGCAAGGACTTATTATCTATTTCTGCCCTGGGCTGAACCTGTCTTGAATAATTCAGTGTTCATCTACTTCCACACACCAAGCTTTTTTTAATTCCCTCTTTATTCAGGGTCATGTGGTTACTTGTTTCTTCCTGTCTCTGCTCCATCAAAAACCCACCCATCCCCACCTCTGGTTGCCAGCAGTGAGCATTTTTAGGAAAGAGAATCAACCTTGTGTATGTAGGACAAGGCAGTTTCAGCTACATAAAGTCTAGAGACCAGTCTCAGGGCAGAGGCAGTGCATGGTATCCTAGGGAAATCTTTTGACCTAATACTCTTGAAAAAAAAATTCATATGCTATCATAACTTTTTCTTATGGAGGCTATAATTTGAGCTTTTATACAATTCCATGTGGCATGAAACCTTATTTGTCTTTTGATCATTTTTTAACCATTTCAAAATATAAACCAATCTTGGTAGGTAGGACTCTAAAATTTTAAAACTTGGAAGGATTCCAGATCTGGCAGTATTGGCTAAAGCTGTGTAGTAATGCTCTCCCCCTCCCCCAGACTTCACTCATTGACCATGCCTGGTTGCCAACCCCTGATAGAGAGGAAGACTGTCTCCAAGGGTGCAACAGATTAGATGCTTCAGGAGCTAATTGTGCCATGGTTGGTCCCAAAACTGCCTGAAGCTGCCCACAGCTTAATTTTTCTCTTAGGCCAATGCTATGTCTATACCTCCTGGTTGGGAAGCTAAGATTTCAGAGTATTCTCAGCTCTGCACCAATACTCTGATTGTAGCAGGAGTTCAGGAGGAGTCACCAGGGAGATGACAAATGCTGACTTGGATGTTGTGGGTACATGTATATCTATGGGAAAGGGGCTGATCTGGAGTATGGGGGGAGGAGTGGATGACCAGATAAGGAGTCAGAAGACGTAAGTTTCAGTCTGGCTTTACTACCTACTGAGTGAGCATTTGACTTCTTGAAGTCTTGGCTTTCTGACCTGTAGGATGGGGTTAAAGTCTGCTATGCCTACCAACAGGGTGAATGAAGAGGATCAAGTCACATGAGTCTATGAAAATGTTGTGAATTGTAAAGGTGTATTAAAAAAATCCAGTGGCATCACAGCTGGGGCAGTTGTGGACGAACACACACCCTCTGTGATGTCCTGTGATGTATAGATCTGGATTGGCCAGTTGGGGCCTGTGGCCAAGTCCTGCCCCACAAGATTGATTTTTTTTTAATATTTATTTATTTGGCCGGGGCTGGGTTTGAACCCGTCACCTCTGGTATATGGGACCGGCGCCCTACTCTTTGAGCCACAGTTGCCACCCCCAAGATTGAGTTTTAACTTTTGAGATGATTGGTTGAAAATGATCAGAAGACAAATTATGTTTCATAGCACATGAAATTTGTATGAACTTTAGCTTTTAGCATCCAGGCATAAAGACTCAGCTGTGCCTATTTATGTATCATGGCTGCCTTTGCACCTCAACAGCAGAGTGGGATAGCAGTGTCAGAGCCCAGGTGCTCCACAGAGTATAGAATGTTTACCTTCCGTCCTTTACAGAAGTTTACAGGTTCCAGCATAGATCATGGAGGGGCAGTGATTCAGTCTTCATTTCTTCTGCCACCCAGAGGCAGTTGGTCTGAGGAATATTTTCAGATTGAAAACCACGTAGGCAAATCTATGACACAGCAAATCTGCACTTCTGTAACAAAACCAGGGATTTCTCTCATTTTCCTTCCTATGGAGCAACACTTTCATCCTTTGGGCTCCAGCTAGGGGCACTTCCTGATGAAAACCGCAGCATTTTTTGTAAAACCAGCCCTCCTGGCAACAACCACAAAAAGAGAAGAGGCGGTTCCTGTCACAATGGGCATTTCTCCAGCATATTAACCACAAGATAGGCCTGGTCAACTGAGCGTCCTCCCCTCAGCCACAGACTGATGGGACACAAAGGGCACCTGCTGTTCTGGTGAGCCTGTGAGGGCAGTGATAGGGGCAGAATCCGTCCCCCCAAAAGATATGTTAAAGTCCTGCCCTCTGGTCCCTCAGAACGTGGCCTTATTTGGAAATAGGGTTGTTGTGGATGTAGTTAAGTAGGATGAGTTCTGTCTCTGGTAGGGTGGGTCCGTGTCCAAGGTGACTGACCTTACAATAAGTGGGAAATTTGAATACAGAGTCAGGCGCACAGGGAGAATGCCACATGACATGGTGGGATGCATTTGCAAGCCCAGGAAGCTAGGAAGAGGCAAGAGACAATTCTGCTCAGTGTCTCGGGATGCACAGCCCTGTTGATACCTGTATTTCAGACTTCTTGCCCTCTAGGAGTTTAATAGAATACACTTTTCTTTATGGACAGTCAGTTCGTGGCACTTTGTTACAGCAGCCCAAGGAAATTCACCTAGCCACTTGTCCCCCTGTTGGTGCAGTTGTTTTAGTACTCGACATCAACCCTGTTCTTCTACACATGAAATAGTAGGGCTCGGCACCCATAGCATTGTGGTCACAGTGCCAGCCACATACAGCAAGTCGGGCAGGTTCAAACCCAGTCCAGGCCAGCTAAATAACAATGACAACTGCAACAAAAAATAGCCAGGTGTTGTGGTAGGCACCTATATTCCCAGCTACTTGGGAGGCTGAGGCAAGAGAATCGCTTAAGCCCAAGAGTTTGAGGTTGCTGTGAGCTGACACGCCACAGCACTCTACTGAGGGCAACATAGTGAGACTCTTTCTCAAAAAAAAAAAAAAAAGAAATAAAGAAAAAGAAATAGTAGAAGCACAACATGTTTCAGTGACTTGCCTGAGGTTTTGGCTGGTGGCAGAGCAGGATTCAAATCCAGACCTCCTGATTCCAAGATGCCAAAGTAGAACGGCGTTCTCCCTCTGCCTGGTCAGGGAAGGGCAGGGTCTCCAACTGATGGTACCTTCAGCTTCGTGTTCCTCATTCCAGGAGCTCCAAAAGGAGCTCTGTGCATTATTTACAATAAAAATTGGGAGTGGCTAAATTACTCAGCCACTTGTGCGTATCCAAGGAATGTGTGTAAGAGATCCTTGGGGAGATACCCCAAATAAAACCTCAGTGTGGAAAGCAATTTATTAAGGGAAGTCTCTGGTGGCCTCCTAGAAAGCATAAGGACACCAATACCTCCTTCTTAGGTAGCACCCAGTTGGCCAAGCTCTTGAGTAACAAACACAGATAAAATTTGCACCCAAAACCAGAGATGGTGCACTTGTCCCTGCTAGGATGATTCCTTTTCAAACTTCCATCTCACTCACAGGTGAAGAAACTCAGGTTGCAAGTGAAATCTTATTGAAAGTCTGGGATTCTTTTTTTTCAGATTGTCTTTTTCTAGTATGAATATTTTCACACATATAGACAAGATGTGTGTAGGGCTCAGGTTCAGGGTTTTTAAACTACATGGATAGAAATGGGGGTGGGGAAGGCAGAGCATAATGACATTGGGATGGGGCAAAAGCTGTCAGGGGTGGGATCTGGGAAAGAGAATTTGGGGAGATTCTCTCTGTGAGGGTCTTTAAGAAAGGCAGCAAAACTGAGCCCCCCACGGAGTATTCCTGGCCAGTTGAGTCTTGCCCCCTTCTGCCTTGGGGCCCCAGGTTTCTCCATGGAATTCCGCCAGCATTGGCTGGCTCTTCTGAGGGCCACTGCCTCTGGGCACCCACGAGTTGGATGCTCGGCCTCAGGGATCAAGGACTTAGCAGTCATGACATATGGCTGGCAGCACCCGACCTGCACTTCCGCTTGCTGCCAATAAAGAGAATTGCCTCTTTCTCTGAGCAGTGTTCATTTACATCAAGAGAATTTCCCTCTCCTCCTTCCCCCACCATTCCCTCCCTTCCTCTCCCCGCACCCCAAAAAGAGGGAAAAACCTTTCTGGGAATTTGTTTTTAGTGGGCTCACTCAAAAGGAGCTTTATGTTTATTTTCTGAGTGGTCCTCCGGACTGTTGTGTCCATTTATCATGCCTCGCCACCAGCCCAGCCCTGTCTCTCCTCTACTCTGAAAACCTAAACTTCCATCAAACTGTTCCTAACGACTACCACATGTCTACAGAGGGCACGGGGGGCGCAGGAGGGGGAGCTGGGAACTGAAGAAATCCTCCAAGGAGCACAGTAGCATATTAAAATTCAATGGCTTAGTCATCAGAGTTTTCAGCCCAAGCACCGAAGAAAAATAAATGAATGTTCTGTAACAGTCCTGTGGATCTCGGAGGAAGGGGGTGGCGGAGGGAGGGAGGGAGGGGAGATGTTGTGGTTTTTAGATAGAAGAGCTCCTGCTGCAGAGAACAATTAAGGCCTTTGCTCAGGAACAACTAGACACACAGTTTTCCTGCTCGTTGGAGGAGGACACAGTGTCAAGGCTAAAAGGGGTGGGTCTGGCTGGCTAGCCCAGCTCAAAGAGGAGGAAACTGAGGCCTGGGCAGGAGACGTGACCTCTCCAGAGTAATGCAGTGAGTTAGTGAGGGTGGATCTGCATTCCTGGACTCAACACCTCTCAGTGCCCTCCCTCCCCTTTCAGGAAGGGCATTTTCCTTTTGCTGTTAGGTCTGCTTGGAGGTTTTGGTGGACAGGAGCCCTTTGGGCTACTTCTGAGTTTTAAGAGCTTAAGCTCTTGGGCTGAGGACTGCCGTGGTATTCCCAAGTTATCAGAGGACTTACCTGCTGAGGGCGCCTGCTTTAGCCTCCTCTCCACCCACTCCCCATCCTGTTGTGGGAAGGCTGATAAGTCTTTTTCAGGTCAATGAGGGTAGAGAAGGACCGTCTAATGCCACTCAGGTTCTAAGGACTGTCAGAGGCCTGCCTCTGATGCTTGTTACTTTTGTTCTATTATTTCTTCTATCCTTGGGGCAGGGATATATAGAATGGCCCAGATTTCCCTTTCCTTTGTTTTTGAATGAAGCAACTGAGTCCTAGGAAGTGAGCTGACTTGGTAAAATCCTGAGTTGATCGTGGATGGATGGCTCTACCATGTCCATCTCCCTGTGCCCCATCATCTATGCTGGCTTAAAACCCCCCTTTTTGTGACTAAGTACTCCAGATGGGGAAATGTAGTCAAACCTTTGGGCTGGAAGGGGTTTTAGAGGAAGATGCAGCCACACCCCCTGTTCTGAGGATGAGGAGGCAGAGCTGGGGTGAGGCAGGGTCTGGCTGGGGCTGCCAGGCAGCACAGGCTCAGGACACCCTGGACGATAGCTCTGGGATGTGCTCTGAACGGTTTAGTGTCCTGGGAAGGACTGAGGCATGGCCAGTCTGTGACACCCACCACTGGCTCAGAACATGAAGAGCATTGATGCTGACTGTTGTATTGGCTTTAAGTCTCTGTCTGGATTCCTTTGATCAGGTTAAGGGGAAAGCGGAAAGGAACCATCTAACTCAACTAAGTGTTGGCATCGAAAAGTCAAAATCCAATTTTCTGAGAAAGTTTGCAAGGACTCCCTAAGAGTAGCCAGGGACATTCCCATGGATTTGGCCCATTAAGCATCATTTTCAAAGCCCACTCTTGCTTCCCTGCATTATGGCTAAACCCCAGACTGTATCCAGACCTCGGACCACCCCTCTTCCCGCCCACAGCCTGGGGAAGGAGCCAGGGTCCATCCATCACCAGGTGCTATGGTCCACACGTTGCCTGTGCCGTGACATGCTGACATTGAACTGTAGGAGTAGTGGACACTGAAGAGCCTGTCGTGTAGAGGAAGAAACTGAAACTCAGAGAGCCAGGGAGAGTTGTACCAAGGGAGAGGCCACACGAGGCTCCCAAACTCTAGCTCTCAGTCTTGAGCCTGCCCACTGCACTCCTGATCCCCAGGTTTCCTTCCATCCAAGTTGCTTTTAAAAGATTGGGTGTATTTGGGGACTCTCCTGGTGGTGCTGGGGCTCCTTCCATTTTTCTCCTGCTGGAAAAGCCTTGGTAATGAGACTTGTGTCACCTCCCTTAGAGAAGATGTTGGAAAGCTTTCCCTGGCAGACCATTGATCTTCCAGAGCAAAACCAGCCAAACGTTAGACCCCACAAAGATGTCAGCATGTCAAGGAGAGCTGTCTGGGCCTATGGCACCCATACACACTAGTCTCATTAGCAGGCAGTTTCATGTTCTTCCCCCTCATAAGCCCCAAGGTGCAGCCTCCCCAGCAGAGGTTAGAGGGCAGGCCAGGTTGGGACTCAAGGACAACCTTATACATGTCAGACATGTCTCACTTTGTGGACTAGGAGAAGGGGCTCCTGAGGGCAGGTCCAACTTATTTATCTTTGTTTCCCTACTGTGCCTAGAGTTGAGCTCTGTCCCCAGAGGGGTGCTCATGACTTCCCCAGGGAAGAGTCATATACTGGTGCAGGAAAGCCCTAACCTGCTGCTGCACCAGCCTGGCTGGCCGGCCTTCCCAGTGGTGAGTCAGCCCTGTGCAGGAGAGCAGCAGGAAAGAGCCCAGCACTCCTGACGCAGATGAGCTTTGGCTACCTGGGCCTGTGACAGGTGACAGTAAAACAAAAGCCTGAGCAGACCTGCATTTATAAGCAAGGGGGGCGGGGAGGGAGTACTCTGTGCCCAGAGTTGTGCTCGTAAAAAGCTGAGAACCTGCAAAAGAACTTAATGTTCAAACCCTACCTCCTCTCCACAACCAGCCTGCCTCATCCCGCTGGCTTGCTTTTGTTGCAATAAAAACCAATTTTATTTCCCTCGCTGAGCCTCTGTTAATGGATTGCTAACCGGAACCCAGAGTTTGGGAATGTGAAGGATGAGTGTGGGCCTCATGCAAACACTTGCGCACACATGGACTCACATATAAGCCCAAGCCCGAACACGCAATGGCTCCCCTCTGTGCACCACCCCCCCACAGCCCCTGAAAGGCTATTTCTTGAGAGATGAACCCTTAACCTGTTCAGCATCTGAATCCCAAAGGGCTTAATGAAAACCAGAGCTACCACCGAAGCATTCCTGATGCTAAACCACTCCCCAGAGTCATTTAGCACTAAGGCCCTGGCCTAGGAGTGAGCTCAGTTCAAAACAAATCTGGGGCCCATTATCTCCTTGGCCTGGTTTTGTCCCCTGTGGCTGCCTTGCTAGTCCTCTCCTGGCATTCTGATATGCTCTGTTGGGTCCGTCTCCTCTGTCCAATTTTCAGGGACCTGAGAACACAATGAGATGGAGTTTGGGTAACTAGATGTGAAGGGCACCGTAGGTACCAACTCTTGCACATGCGCGGGTACACACACACACACACACACACACATATCTCCTTGAGCAGCTGAGGGTTTGCAGGTGAAAACCTCCAGCAAGAGGCAGCAGGAAGTGTCCTGGCGTTGATCTGGCAAGCTCTCATAAAGGCCCTTGAGAAAACAGTATTGCATTATTGTCACCATTAATAATACCCCTTTATTTGAGCTTTGCTAGGACAATGCCTCAAACAAAGCTAAGAGGAAGAAACAGTCCCTGCCGTGGGGCTTGGTAATTTATCAAGGCTAATAGAGGAAGGCTGTGGGGGTGCGCTGGGGGAAGATTTGATAGTGGCTGGAGGTGTAATTGGACAGCACCCATAGCCTCCGTGTGCACCCAGCTTGCTTTGTTACTTGAGGGCTGTGTTTCCCCCACTCCTTTGTCTTATCTGTGCCCCTGGATTCCAACCTCTTAAAGACACTGAGGATAAAGTCTGGCAGGCCGAAGTTTAAACCTTAAGATGGACACAGCAGTCTTAACTTCAGGCCAGTTCCTCATCTGCAGGGAGGCATCCATATTGGAGATCATGGGAATCCGAGCCTTTGGAGCCCTAAAGGAGCAATAGCTGCAAAAGGGAGGTGACTTGAGCATTGATGAAAGAGGACTTGCTAGGAGAGTCTTTGCATTCCTAGCAGAGAGGATCCAAACACCATGCTTGGTCCTGACTCACACCGCCATTTGTGAGAGTCCACTCTGTGCCAAGCCACAGACCTGTTGCATCTCTGGGCATCACTGACTTCTCCGTAAAGAAACAGTCTTGAGAATGATTGCCTTCCCCTTTTTCACATCAGGATGTGAGGCAGTGTTTTTCTGTTGGGTGCCAGGCTCACTGTATCAGAGGTATGGTGGTATTTGGGGGCTGGACGGGCTCTGTGAAAACCAGCAGCCCATCCTGCCAAGTCGGAAGTCCTGCTGTCCTCCAGAGATGCTGGCAGCCAGGAGCTGCAGCTGTGTTGCAACAAGTCTGACTTAATTTGGGGGGTGGTACAGACAGCACTGTGTGGTGTTTGTTAAAAGCCAGAAGAATATAGCTCATTCACCAAACTCTGAAAATGGCCATGCCTTGGGGTAGGGGAAGCCAGAGGAGAATGTGTGATAACATTTGAAAAGAGTGAAAATGCTGATAATTATAAATTTATTATTATGTCCATTATGGCATGAGGTCTAAGTGGATTAATTCATTACAGCTAGTTAAAAAGCATTGGGTCTTCTAAAGATCTCTTCCCTTCTCTGGGTTTATAATTCTATTCTGACCCATCTCTTAGTCTGTAAGATGAGAATTCAGCCATTGTTTGTCTGTCACGTCCTTGTTATCATCACCTTGACTCCTCAGAAATAAAATCAGGCAGGAAAAACAAAGTACGTTTTTCACATAAGGCAGCTGATAAAAACCCAAAATAATGGTGCAGGGGAGGATTTTTGTAAGTTAAATTTTCTTTCAAAGGTAGAAGGAAAAACTGGCTGCTTCCTGGAATCCCATGCTAAATAGTTCTACGAAGCAAGGACATATGCATGCAATTGTCTCTTAGGTAAACCTGAGCCTTCCCTTATCACAGTTGTGATATTGTGCACCCAAGCAGATATATTGACCGAAAGTATTTCTGTTCTTACATTAACTTACATCCTTTCCAGTTATTAAACCCAGCTGGGGGTGATCAAGACAGAGACATGAAAGTGCCTTATGAAGTGTCATTTAGATGTAGGTACTCTCTAAACCCCGCAGGACAGAGGGACGTGGCTGCAAAGTAGGGTACAAATCCAGAGCCCCCCACCACCACCACCTTTTACATGACCCTGCACGGGACACGTAGTCTCCTTGGGGCTTCAGACTTTGTATAAGTAAACTGAGGGAGCACTTAAAGCTTTAAGAAACCCATGGAATAAGTGACTTTTATGGAATTTTTCCAATGAGGCAATATTGAGCCAAATGTCCCTTTTAGAAAAACTATGACTCCCTTATCACTACGGATTTATCCATTGAAGGATGTGGATGTGTTTCTGGACCACATCCTGGGGAGTAACTCTATCTGGGATTCTTCTCAGAGCCCTCGAACTGAGCAGGCGCTGACATGCCCGCTTCAGAGACCCCTCATCAAGTTACACTGTCATCAGCGGCTGGGACCTTGCATATTTATTATTCAGGAGGCAGTACATCAGTCTGCCTGCAGAGTGCAGGTACTTTATCAGCTGGGATCAGACGGGTTATTGCATTCAGAAAGCCTTCATTTTATATTCAACTTGCTTCTCCGGGTTCCACCTGACCACGTCCCTCATTGGCTCTCAGGGTCTTTGGGGATTTCATGGCAGGAAGCCTCCAAGTGCTGGATGGTGGGTATAATTCTGTCCTCTCTGTGCCTGGGCAGGGGCTCCTCAAGAAAGCACCTGTTCCAGAGCCTTACCTTACACTTAATGCGATTTCTCTCTTTCCTTCCTTTCTTTTAGGTTGCTAGAGATTTACTGACTAGTCCTAGTTTCCTAGGAGTGCTGAGCTTTTGAGGACAGCTATAAAGGTGACCCTGTGGCCCAGCCAGTCTTGAAAAGCCATTGATTGGTTATACTCTTCTGCATTTGTGTGTCACCAGTCAACGTTCTGTGAGGCTCCAGGCCAGATTCCAGGTGCTAAAAGGAAGAGAGGAAACAGACAGGGACACCCCACAGATCCCTGAATATCAACAAAAGGCTGAATTTGTGCATCACCCAGAGGAAAGGAGTCTGTTTCTGGGAAGAAAGGGAGCTGAGTAGGGTAGGATTTCAACAGACTTGTACATCTTTTCTCCACACACCTCTTCCCAACCAAACTCCCACAAAAAAACCATAGGTCTGTTCACTGTTTGCAGATTTCTGCAGCGGTTCTTACCTATCCCCTAAACTATTCTAGGAGCTTAGGGTTGCTAGATGTACTTCCTCCCTTATCTTCCCTGCCTTGTTCCTGCCATAAAATCACCACACCTAATTCCAACCAGACTTGTCAAATCTGACCCACCCATCCTTGTCCAGGCTCAGTAGCTTCCCTGTGGAGGACAGGCAGAAAGCAGAGGTCAGGCTGGGTTAGAGAGACCAACCTGCATTTGTTAGACCAAAATGCTAACAAGCCCAAGCCCGAGAATAATTATAATAATAACAGTAACATAGCAATAATTGACAGTAGCAGCAGACATACATTGAGCACTTAAAACTTCACTCGGTATGAGCTCAATTCTTCATACATATGATAATGTGAACTGAACAGGCAAAAAACAACTGGGTATGTAAATATAAAGCCTTGTGCCCCATCACCACACCTCCCAGTAAGAGCAGGAGCTTCTGCTGTAGAGCACCCTAGGTGCTAGGCACAGTTCTAAGGACTGTGAGTGTTTTAACTTAAGACAACCCTGAAAGGCAGGTGTTGTTGCTGTTTCCATTATATAGATGGCAGAAGTCAGAGGTGAGAAGTACCGGGAGGTTAAGAAACTTTCTCAAAACAGCACAGGGTTATCTTCAGGCTTCTATGGGTCCCTAATTCCATTGCTGTAAATCCTAGACAGGTGTTTCTCATCTGTAAAACAGATCTGATAGTACCTCCCTTTGCTTCTCTCTTACTGTGAGGATTAAATGAGAAAAAAAAAAAGTGGGACAGAGATTTGTAAATTGTCATTCTGTATTCAAATGGCCTTGGGGAAAGATAATGACAGAAACACAGTAATAGTCAATAACTGTTAGAATGAGTGAAACAAAGTTTACAGGCCTAGGACCCTTAATCTTGAGATTTTTATGGGGACAAAGCAGATTGAGGTTTTGTTGGGGTTTTTTGTCTGTTTGTTTTGAGATAAGGTCTAGCTCTGTTGTCCAGGCTGGAGTGCGGTAGTGTGTTCATACCCCAGTCTAGCCTCAAACTCCTGAGCTCAGGTGATCCTCCTGACTGAGCCTCTGGAGTAGATGTGAGATGGACTTCAACTGATTTTTTTCTTTTTCTTTCTTTTTTTTTTTAGACATATGGGCTCTCTATGTTACTCAGGCTTGTCCTAAACTCCTGGCTTCCAGCACACCTCCTGTCTTGACCCGCCAGAGTACTAGGATTACAGGCATGAGGCACTGCGCTCGGCCAGATTGGGTTTTTTCCCAAAAGGTCTTGACAGTGGAGTTCTGAAGGTCCCAAAAGGCAGCCAAGGGCTGCCCCTCCTTGGCCTTACTTCCCCAAGGGATTTGCTGGGGAGACTGAGGCAATATGGTCCATGATCCGTGGGCTGTGCTTTGGAGGGTTTGGGTGGTTCCATGTGATTGTTAACTATTCTTAGGAGAGACTGTCTCCTGGCGGTATACAGCAGGTCAGTCTTGGCTGGAAGACAGGTGTCCTCCTGTCAACCTCCTAGGTTTTGTGACCGTGTATCCTGGTGTTAGAACACATGAACTTGGCTGAGTGAGCCTGAAGGCCCAGGGCCCAGTGGCTTTGAGAAAAGCGAACAAGATCAGCTTGGCTGGGGACAGTTCTTAAGTTTTTGATAAACAGATCTGAGGTTTGGTCTTGTTGCGATGTCCGGTACAGGAGCCACTAGCCTCACATAACTGTTTTACACTTTAATTAATATGAAATTTTAAATTTCAGTTCCCCAACACATTAGCCATATTTCAAGTGCTCAGTAACCACATGGGCTAGTGACTGCTGTGTTGGACAGCACAGATACAGAACATTTTCAGCAGTTCTGGAGGCTGCCCAATTCTTCTGGGCATTAACAGCAAGCCTGCTCTTACCATGACTGGGTTCTGCACCCCCTTCTAGTCTGAAACACTCCTTCACCTCCAGAGTCTCAGAGGCCTCCTGGAGACATAAATTCTCCGAGTTGCTTTTGACAAATAGCAATTTTAAATGCTTCAGTCACGTGTTTTTCTTCTCTGATGCCATAGAGCCTGGACTTCCTGAGCCATACGTGGTTCCTAGGTTCATTTTCTTTGAATTTTTCCCTCTTGTGTGAGGGCCCAGGTATTAGATCATTGTAGAGCTGTTTTCCTCTATGTGTGTTCAGAATGGACAAGTCAGAATTCAGAGATCTGTCTTGGGACCTGTGTTCGTAACAAACCAGCCTACCAGGACCAGGACCACTGCTCCTATAATAGCAAGTGGGCGTCATTTCATGTATGAGGAACAATGAAGTTACATTGTGTATTTAGAACTTTTAAATGTCTTAAATAAGTTTGTGTCTTGGTAGCAAAGCTGCTCAGAGGGCATTTGATTGCTGTGAGTGGCTCTGTGTTGGGGTAAGGCCCAGAGTGGTAGCGATTCAGAGCTACCCAAGAAATCTTGGGCTGGAGACAGGGCAGACTCTTGTCTCCTTGCAGCTGCATGGCTGTGACAGTCCACAAAACCGAGGACTCACCAGCAGGATTTAGGGGGATACACTTTTCCTTTGGAGAGCCTGTGGCTCCCTGTCTACCCCTTCTGGGGGGCAGAGAGAGAGAGAGAATGTGTGTGTTGAGATAAAAGACTGGGAAGAGAGACTTCATGAACCATTTTTCATTTGGGAAAGAAAGAAAAAAAGTAATCACTGGCGCTTTTGCCCTGCATGTTTGGAACCTGACATCAGCCTCAGTTTAACGCCAGTTAGCCCCCGAACGTCACACTGTACAGGTTGCCGACACCGTGTCTCATTACCGATTTGATTTTCCCCCTCCCACTCCACCTCCTTTTCCCTAAACAAACCCCCTACAACTGGAAGGTCAGAACCCCGGACAGCTTTTTACACAGCCACCATATGGTGTTTGCTTTAGCACAGATCCACAAATGATGTGTTATTACAGTGGAGGTGCAGAAAATTATATGACAAAACCGGGTTTGTTTCTCTGCTGGAAACTGAAGGCTGAAATACTGCAGTATTCCTTCAAACCCAACTCAGAAGGCGAAAGGGAGCCTTTCCCAGAATTAAGGGGCATTCACCAGGGACCAGAATGGGGAAAAAATAAAAAAATCAACATTGCACTGGTCACTAGTGGCTGGGCCAGTGGTTTATTTTCTGTCTGTGTTTTATTAAGTTCATGTGTTAGATTTGACTGTTACTGATGTGATTTATTTCTGCCCCCCCCCCATGGATCCTAAACCAACTATAGTGTGGGCATCAGAGTCATTCAGACTCATTGGGTGCTGTACCACGTAGAAAATCACAAATCTGTAGCCAGGGCCCTTGTGGTCCCCCTGTGGAAGGACCAGTGAGCTTCATGGAGGGAGAGTTGAAGTGGGGGGACTTGGTAGTTTTAAGTCCAAAGAAAGTGGTTTGGGGGAGTGAAGAGTTTTACTCCCTTCTGGTGGTGGTGCAAGAAGGTGGAGACACTTGTTCCAGGCAGGAAGACAAAGTGATAACCACAGGCATTTGGCTTCCTCCCTGGCCCTGTGCTCAACGCTCCTGTAAGTAGGAACACAATGAAGGGGGGGTTTGTCCAAATGGGGCCAGGTCTGTCTGCAGCAGGGAAGGGGCCAGGGCGGTTCCCAGCTCATTAGCACTGCTTGTTGTCACTCTGAAGGAAGAAGAAAGGAGTCCCAGTCCTCTGGTGTCAACTGGTTGAGGTGAGGCCTCTGGGCAAGTGACCCAGGTACAGGTGATGAACTGGGAGAAAGTGGCAGGGAGTCTCCCAAACTCACTGTGCCTTCAGCCCAGGCAGGGGTTTTGATTTAGCAACAGGCCACAGCCATGCTGTCATCTGGGAGGAACGCTGAGGAGATAACGTGGATTGTGCCTCCCTTTCGGTGGAGATAGGAATCCACTAGAGAGTGGAGGAGGGAGCGAGGAGGGAGGTTGGGGCCAGCACGAGCAGGAGGCTTCTCCACAGCTGGCAGCTGTGATACAGGGATGGGTCCGGGACCTGAGCCATGTGTGGGCCAGGTGACAGCCACCTAGGTTGAGTCAGGAGAGGACCAAGTGTCCAGGCTCCCTGGAGATCCTCCCAGCCTCTTCTGGCCCACCCGATAGTCTCACTGGCTCTGGTACTGGGTAAGCAAGGGAGGACTCCTGTGGTCGTAAGTTAGGCAAAGATTTTTGAGTATACCTTGGAAATAATAAAGGATTATTAGAAGCAGGTAGAGCTCTGGGGCAGACAAGCTCCTAAAGCTCAGGGAAGTACTGAGGTGAAGACTGGGAGGATCTCCACCACCTCACCCTTCTTACCCACCTTCCTCCCCTCCCACCTCTCCCTCTGCCTCTTCTCTGAGATTTCTTCTTTTCTGGATGTTTCTTTGTAAACAGGCTGAGGGTAAGGGCCAGTGGCTAGGGGATGCCCAAAACACACAGGTTAGGAATCTGATCACTGCCTTAGGGGTCAGTGGCCCGGGGGGTTCAGGTTGTGCTGCCCAGTTGGTACTGTTCCCCGGTATCCGTGGGGAGCTGGTGAAGCAATGATGGCTGCCAACTGCCCAGACACTCCAGGACGCCTGTTCTAAGAGGGAAGTCAACCCCCAGCAAGAGTAGAGATGTGGTCACTTCAGGAGCAGACTGGAAGGAAGTATGGAAATGTGGGGATTCAGAAAGGGGCCTGTGCATCTGTCCCCCGCACTGTGGGCCCAGACACCACTCTTCCCTAGTGTGGAGTCATGGACTTCTGGCTGGCTGTGGTGTAGTGACCATCTGTGTCAGGGGACCTTCTTTTCCACACACCTACATGAACCCCTAGAGCCTGAACTTAGAATCGCCATCTGGGACTTTCAATGTTGGATCTTTCATAAAAATCTCTTCCCCATGCTGGGTTGGGGGCATGGCTGTGGCCTCTCAGATCCCTTGGTGCCCTACACAGGACAGAAAAGAATGAGGAAAGTCTCCAGAGTTTCCGTGAGCACAAGCAAAACCCCGATAATTAGGATCTTTCTTTACCTTTCTGTCTTCCTAAGTCCCATTGTTTTTTAAGTCTACAACGAATTACTTCTCTTCTCACTTATAGATATCCTTGCATTGAGCTTTAGTTGCTTCTTGAGGAACAATTGCATCCTCAACTCCACTTTAAGTTTCTTTGGTGTCATTGAATCGTGATTATCTGTGTAGTGGTCCAACATGAGGAACGTACTCACATGTTTGACTTGCACCTGAAAAATAGTCTCAGGGTCTTATGCAAATGCATATAATGCAATGAGATATGCCAGGCATGGTGGCTCATGCCTGTAATCCTAGCATTCTGGGAGGATTGCTTGAGCTTCAAGAGTTTGATACCAACCTGAGCAAGAGCGAGATCACCATCTCTAACAATAGTAGGCACCTATAAGCCCAGCTATTCAGGAGGCTGAGGCAAGAAGATCATTCGAGCCCAAGAGTTTGAGATTACTGTGAGCTATGACACTACAGCACTCTACTGAGGGTGACAAAGAGAGACTGTGTCTCGAAGGGAGGGAGGGACAAAGTAAGAATTCTTTTGTTCTCTCTTATAGCTCAGGGAGAGCGTGTGGCTTCACCCAGGGGACCTGAACCCTGCTGGGCATGAGAGTGGACGCCTGGTTAACAATGACCCAGGGGAAGGAGAAGGACAGGGTCTCTTTAACAAAGCCAGCCAGCCCTCCCTCCCCCCAACGTTGCCTTGGTGCTTGGGGGAGTGTGTCGGGGCTGTGTGTCTATGGCTGTATTTCTCTGTGCTGTCCCTCTTTTGAGACCAGCCCTGTCTCTCCCATGGCAGCTCTCACAGCCAGAGCAGAGGCAGTGTCAGAACTGTCTGAGCAGCCCCCTCACCTGTCACCAAGGTGTGATTCACAGCAAGTGATGCCCTCTGAAGTCAGCGCACGGAGCCCACGCCCACGGGCTGCCTCACCTGCTCTATTTTGGTTTTGGTTGTCATAGAAGAAGGGAGGAGCCATTCTCCTCTCCTCTGAGAGGCTCCTCCAACCCTCTCCCCACAGCAGGCAGGCCCAGAATGTTCCTCTCTCAGCCCAGAAGCTTCTCCCTGCCAGCTCTATGGGTAGAGCCTCAGATCAGGAGGGGTAAGTATAGAGAGTAAAACACATTGGTGCGAGTCCTGCCGTGCCCTTAACTAGCTGTGTGATCTTCAGCAAGTCACATAACCTCTCTGAACCTCAGTTCTCTCATCTGCAAAATGGCAATGATAGTATCTCCCTGCCCATGTTATCCTAAGGATTAAATGGGCAGAGGACAATTTACAAAGTGCCTTTGCACAGGGAAAGATCTCAGTAACGGCAGCTGTAGCATGGTTAATGGAGGCCTGTGATTTGTATGCTGCAGAAAGAAGCTTGGGGTTAGTACCCTCCCTCTTAGGGAGAAACCTAGTCAAGGCTTCTGGGGCTTGGGGGAATTGGTCTGGAGACTGAAATGATGAAGTGTCTTTCTGGCTATTTAGTTTTCTTATCCCTTCTCTTTCAGAGCAAAGTTTCATTTCTGTTTCTGCAGAAAGCTGATCCTTGGGGTCACTTGAGAAATTGTTTCAGTTGGCCAAAACCCTGTCATTTGATGTCAATAAATTCTACTGTTTTCCCCCACAGGAAACAAAGCTATTTGGGCAAGGAGGGAAGAGATTCCAGATTCACATTTGTCGTTACTTTATTCTGCAGGTGCTCACTGCGTGTGTGCTATACGCCAGGTGTTCCTGGGTGCAGTGATGACTCCCTGCCCTTAAGGATTACCATCTGGTAGTACTGGGGGACTCGCAAGGCCCTTTAAGGAACCTTCAGGGTCTCCTTATTGCCAGTAGATAGGATACAGGGTTCCTACACCATGATACCCTCAGCCTCCCCCCCTTTGCCAGCCTTCTCTCCTCTACTCTCTTAGGAACGCCCAGGGCCTCACAACTTGTCTTCTTTCCATTCCAGGAAGTTTGTGCTTTTCTGCCTCTGCTCCTCACTGGAATGCCTACTCCCATCTCTCTTTGCCTGAACTTCCCAGCTCCTCTTCCAGGACCCTTTCCAGGTATCACTAAGTCCCCAGTGAACTTTTCATGGTCATTGAGCACCAGTTATTCTGCCAAAGCCACATAGACTCCTTGACACCAGCCCTCCTGATGTTGTGTCTCTATGGGCTTTTGAGAAATATTTACTCGTCTGGGACAAAGTGCCGAGTGAGATGTCCAAGTGGGGTCAAGCTCAGATGGCCTTCCCTTTTTCTGAAGGTCATAGACTGGTCTCCCCAGATGGCTGGCCCTCTTGTGAACATTCTGGGCCCTGTGGCATTAGAGGATATACCCAAAGTGCTCTCTCCTCTCTGAGAAGCTTCTTAGAAGGTGACCATAGTGATATTCAGGAATGAGGTATGCAGCACTTTTTCTAAGATGAGTTTGCAAACTAACTGTCTGACCTAGTCTACCTTTCAAAGCACTTTTTCTAGGATGAATTCACAAACTTAATTGTAGAATCTTCAAATGATGACAGCTGTGGTGGCCATCCCAGAAAAAGAGTTCCAGAATTGTTTTGAAGAGAGGACTGGGCATGGCATCAGTTGAGCATAGCTTCCCAAGGGGAGGATTTCACAGGTGACCATAGTGATGTTCAACAATGAGGTATGTAGCGCTTTTTCTAGGATGAGTTCATGAACATAATCGTAAGACCTCGTCTCTTAAGTCAAATGCATTTAATTCACCTAACATACTGAACATCATAGCTGAGCCTGGCCTACCTTAAATGTGCCCAGAACATTTACATTAGCCTACAGTAGGGCAAGATCATCTAACACAAAGCCCATTTTATAATAAAATATTGAATATCTCATGTAAATTATAGAATGTACTATATTCAAAGTGAAAAACAGAGTGGTTGTATGGGTACTTACAGTATGGTTTCTACTAAACACGTAGTCCTGCCCCACCATCATACAGTCGGAAACTCTTTTTTTTCTTTTTTTGAATGGTAACTATGTACATTGATGCACTTCTGGGGTAGGAAACTCTTAAGTTAAATATTGTTAAGTCAGGAACATTTGTATCTCTTCCGTGCTGTTGAGAGTAGAGGATGGTGCTGGTGTGAGCGGCATGCTGGCAGCCTGTGACAGTGGTGTCTACAGCTTGACCAGCCCAGAGGGCAAGACTGACTCACACAGGAGGCCTTGGACCAAGTAACTTTTAAAGAAATTGAACTTTTGGACAGGCTCAGTGGCCTACCCCTGTAATCCTAGCACTCTGGGAAGCTGAGGCAGGAGGATCACTTGAAGTCAGAAGCTCAAGACCAACCCGAGCAAATGTTAGATCGCCATCTATTATAAAAAATAGCCAGGTGTGGTGGTGGGTATCTATAATCTCAGCCACTCAGGAGGCTGAGGCAGCGGGATAGCTTGAGCCCAGGAGTTTGAGATTACTGTGAGCTGTGATGATGCCACTGCATTCTACCCAAGGAAACAGAGTGGAACTCTTGTCTCCAAAAAACAACAACAAAAAATAAATAAGAAATTGAACTCCTGGTAAAATGTGATTTGTTGAGGCTCAATACAAAGAAACTCATTTATTCAATATAAATATGAAGTTTTAAAAAACAAAACCCTAAAGAAATAAGTGAGGCTTTCTAACAGAGTTCAAAGCAAGTTGAAATGGCTAGGTATATAAATACTGAAAAAAAGGCTCAGGGAGACAAAATTCAAATAAAAAGCCCTTTTGTTAAAGCTCAGCCACTCTTGTTGAACTTGCTTAAGAAACGCACATAATTGCCTGCTGGTTTTTGTTAGCTTTTTTGGATGAAGAGTCCCCATTTTGGCTTGGTGCCCATAGCTCAGTGGTTAGGGTGCCAGCCAACACACACCAGGGCTGGCAGGTTTGAACCCAGCCCAAGCCTCCTAAACAACAATGACAACTATAACAACAGCAACAAAAAAAAAAAAAATAGCCAGGTGTTGTGGCGGGTGCCTATAGTCCCAGCTACTTGGGAGGCTGAGGCAAGAGAACCATTTAAGCCCAAAAGTTGGAGGCTGCTATGAGCTGTAATACCACGGCACTCTACCAAGAGCAACAAAGTGAGACTCTGTCTCCAAAAACAAAAGTCTCTGTTTGACTAGAATTCCCATCTGGTAGGAAGAGAGAGAGAGAAGGATTGAGAGTGAGATGGTCTGTCCTGTCTCCTGTCAGTAAGGCCTACTGCTGAGGCCCTCAAGCTCCTGACTAATCCAGTGCACGCCCCACGAACACCCCTGAAATCCTGAGAGGAGCTTGTACCTGGACGCTGCCAGGAGCTGGCAGCAAAGCCATCCCAGGGTGAGAGATGTTAGTGGCCCCAGGCTGAGGAAGGCCTCTCTCCTCTGCCCAGCTCTGCATGTTCCTATGCCACTAGTGCAGCACAGTGGCAGCAGATACCTGAGGACATCTTAGGAGGGGAGCTGGTGGGACCTGAGCTGTTCAGCCTTTACAGTGCTCAGTGCAGGGGAGCAGCCCTCCAGAAAGCCCCCATCCTCTCTCCAGCTTTGGATGGGATGCTGGGATACCTCAGAATGTACTGCTGCCTTGGCTAGGTTGGGCACCTGTAGCTCAGTGGTTAGAGCACCAGCCACATGCTCTGGGGCTGGTGGGTTCAAACCTGGCCCGGGCCTGCTAAACAAACAGAAAAAACGATATACTGTCATCTGGAAGGTGACATCCCTGTGAGTCACCTGGACATCAGCTCCTGCTCATCCACCCCTTCCCCAGCCTCCTTTGGATCAGAGAAGAAAAGCAGCCAGCAAACCCCAGCACAACTAGACACAAGTTGCTGTCCCAGACACAGTCAGGCCCCATGAGTGCCTCAGGTGTCAACACACCTCAGTTAATTGAGAGTAAGGCCTCAGGTCTGCCCGGCCAAGCATTTCCTGTAGTTGGTTTACAGTCAACTTCCATGGAAAGATCCAGAATCAGATGCCAGGTCCTGGGTGGTTTGCTGCAGGGACTAATTTCCTTATGAGAAAAAACAAGGATCTTGCAGCCATCTGCCTTTAGGGAAGTTTGGGAGGGGATGGCCACCCACCCAGGTCACCAGGAGGGTTGTGGGAGGGGAGACAACTCTGAGCCAAGGAGTTTCGGGTTTTATTGCATGTGAGATAGAGACAATGTGTGTCAGCCCGTGGGCTGGTATCGGTCGTCATCATCATGACAGTCGCCGTATTTGTGGAGGACAGCGTCCAGATTCTAAGGCTAGCGCACTGTGTAGATGTGTCCCTTAATTTTTACAGCAGTCTTGTTAAATAGACCCTGGTGTCCCGGTCGTACATCTGAGGAAGCTAGCAACATGCCCAAGGTCACAACAGTGAGTAGAGCAGGGTAGGGAGAGTGAGTGGCGGTGAATATTTAGAATAACCCAGACCGCTGACTCTAAGCCCACCTCTTGTCCACTATGAAGAGTCAGTAAAATTAAATGAGATGATCTACACAGAAGGCTTAATACAGGCACCACATAGGTGCTCACTCAGTTATAATGAGATATCCCTGTTTCCTGCATATTTTATTATTCTGCATTTTTGAGCTAGGGGCCCAGCTGTGGATTATTCCAGTCACATGCTAAAAATGTGCAGGGTTTTCAGTCTCTTTGTGCTGCCGCTGAAACTGCTGTTTATCTGTTTTTCTCACTGCAAGTCAGCCTGGGCCTGGTTCCATTTTCATTTTGAGTTTTCAAAGGTCATGAGAGCCTGATAGATTGACCTCTTAGCACCTTAGTATTTTAGAGCTGTTTATCATTTAACAAATGGAAGTGATTTTTTTAAAAAAGAAATGAACACCTCCCTTGGTCATCAGTGACCTCTCTAGAGGTCAACATCCCTCTCTGGACAGTCAGGGCAGGAGCTGAAAGAAAGTGGTGGTTTGTGAATTTTGGAAGGGTGGCCATTTGGCAGTGCTGGACTTGAGCCAAAGATTCAGTCCCCATCTTTTCTCCTGATATGTCCCCTCTTCTCCTAGGGTACAGAAGGATCTGGGTCGCAGCCAGATGGGGTTTTCCCAGACAACTTTTTATAAGCCTATGAAATGCCGTCTGCTGAGTCACTGTCCTGATACCCTGGGTTGGGGTATGTCTTTGAAGAAAGAACCCTGCTCTGGATGCCCAGGGCTGGTTCTGGTCTGGAGAGGTGCTTGACCTTAGGTCTGCCCTTAGGTTTCAAGTTTTTCTCTTTTAAACACAAGAGCATTCACCAAGCACAATCCATGAATGATCTCATTGCATCAGCTAGAAGCTTTATAAGAGAATCAATATTGTGGCTCCCATTTTCACAGATAATAAATCTATAAGACAGATTTTTTTTTTTTGCTGATTAAAGGAGCTATTGAATGAGAAGTAAGGGGCAGGGACGCTAGAACGCAGTCTAGAGGTGTTAGGGATTTCTGTTCTCCCAGGAGAGTGATGTTTAGGAGGGTCAAGTGATTTGCCCAGGTCAAGAGTCTAGTCTTTAGTCTTTGTCTTAGCAGCATCTGAAATGGGTGCGTTTCCTCACCTCTGTCTTGCCTGGTTGGTGTGAGATAAACAGCCTCCACCATCTACAATTCCAGGGCTACTCTTAGGGAGCCAAGGTTATCTTGGGTGTGATAGCTCTTTGAAAAGGTAGAAAGTTTCCACAGCAGATATTTCTCCTCCTTGAATCCTCTGCTTCCTTATCAGGTTCCCAGCTGCAGACTGCCTGTGAGCTGGGTGGGGCAGGGACAGGGCTGTGGAGGAGGACATATTCTTCTGAAGAGAGCCCAGCCTCCTCCCAGACTTGATTCATGAGGCCAGGCCTGAGGTTAAGTCCTCATTAACTGACCTCCTCTTGGCTGTGACTGGGTGAGTCCTTTGACCTCTCAAGGCTTCAGTTCCCTCATCTGTCAAATGAAGACAAGGATTGTGCCTCTCCTGTAAGGGACTTTAAGGATTAACTGAGGCAATGCCCACATGAACTAGTAAGCTCAGTGCCTAGTAAACACACAGGAGACATCGTCCTGTGGCGATGAGCTAGCTCTGCCACTCAGGTGTGGAAGACCCCAGCTGGACGCCAAATCCCCTACTCCCTTAGGCCACCAATACCTCTCCTTCCCTCAGAGTTAATGCGGTTAAAACTTACAGAACGCTCTCACAGTATTTCTACCCCTCCTGTTGCCTCTTGCCCCCTCATAAAATGTCACAGTCCAGCAACTACTGACTGACTGCTGTGAGTGTGACATAGCACATGACAAGTATGACTTCAGTGCTGGCGTCATAATCCTCAGATACTATGTTCTGAGCACCTGACCATCATTTAAAGATCAGGCCCCACAGTTCTAAGAGTCAGGGCAGCCTGGGTGTCCTAGTGGTGGGAAATGGCGGTCTGCCTGCCCCTTTGTTCCCACTCCCATCCACCTGTCTCCTTGTTCAGTAATAAGGCCTTGGATCTAGTGGGGTGGCCAGGTCTGACTCATGGGTGACACAGAGGTGCTTGACAGACCTGCAGCCCTAACAAGAAAGGCCAAAGGCTCCATCACACGCATGACTAAATCCAGATTTTGCTTATAAAAAGCAAAAGCCCACACTTCCCGTGCAGAATTGTCATGTGCACAGGGGCCTCAAAAATGAGGGGGATTCCGAGAGCACCGTTAAGGTAAACTGGCCGTGCACAAAGAATTCAGATGCAGGGCCAGGCAGTCTTGCTACAGCTTTTGCTTTTTGCTTCTCTCATCTTTTGAGGCAGACAAGGGGCTGGAAGGCAAGGTCAGCCTGTGGAACCTTCACAAGACGCCCCAGAAGAGTCCTACAGCAGCCTTTGGGGAAGGGAAATACGGCCTATTTCAGTCTTAGATCCTAAAAACTTGCCATGGGTCCATGATGGTGAAGGGGAAAATGTTTACATGTTCGAGGATAAGATAATCAATGTTATATTCTATCTAAAAATGAATACAAGCTCAACAGTATCTCTTAAAAATAATAAATTATCAGCATTTGGAGCTCTGGCTGCAGATGGAAAACCAAACTGCTGGGTTATCTCTCCTTGTCAAACCTGGACTCTCGGAGGAGATGCTTCTGTGGATCATTGTGCCCTTCTCTACCCCCTTCCCCTCAGAGTCCTCACCGCTTCCTTGGTACCTGGGCAGCAGGGATGTCATCTAGCTGGAAATCCAGAGGAGATTGAGGCGGGTACCCTTGTACTGTCCCTAGTTGAATGCCACCTCCTCGCCCTACCCCCTGACCTACCCCTACAGATGTTCAGGGAGGCTTTTCCCCTCTTGTAGGCCTTGGAAGCAGAAAGATTAACTCACTTAATCCTCCCAACCCCCCATGAAGGAGGTTACTACTGTTATGTCCACTGTACAGATGAGGAAACGAAGGCTACGAGAAGTTAAGTAATTTGCCCAAAGCCACACAATAACTGGTAGAGGGGGACTAGAACTCAAATCACATGGCACTCCACTCCTCCTTTTAACCACCACACCAGAATGTAATTCTTGCAGAAAAAGAACAGCTTGACTATAAGGTCTATCATTCCTTCTCTCACTGGCCCTAAAAATCCTATGAACTTGGCATCTCTGCAGATTTCAGCCCAAGGTTTTAAGAGCAGAGACCTCTGATGGAACTGGGCATAGGAGATGAGAGACCCAAACATCCATCGGTGCATTAGTAGTTTATTAGTAGGAAATCTTCACTGTCTTTACCCAGTGCTGACAGGCAGGGTCCTCTTTGGGCAGCTGGTTGACACTGAAGGAAGCAAAGCCCGTTCTTAGGACCCTTCTCAATGGGCAGGGTCACACCATGTGCTGTGGCCAGGTGGGTCGGCACAGATTCCCTGGAATTGCGGCTGCTAGAGCTTTTGAGCCTCTGCTGTTGGCAGCTTGGCCTCGCCACTGGCTGATAGAATCTGTTCCTCAAATGGAAAAGTTTCAGGAACTGCAGGAAGGAGAGCGTTCTTTGTGAGCTCTCTTGGCGGTAAGTTTCACGGGGTGGGTGGATATACACACACGACCTTTTCCTTCTCAATGGTTCTCAGAAGGCCAGGAAGCAAACAGGCTATAATGAGTAGAAGTTGTGGTTATGATGATTTTCATATGAATTGTCAAATCTTCTGTGTCCATTAACTGTCTTTTGTGGTGAGAAAATTGATTGTGGAAGTGAAATAAGAAACTCCACCTGACTATTAAGTGCTAATTCCGTCCCTGGCCTTGTGGCTCTTTGTACAGTATTTAGTGGGGGGAAATGCCTCAGTGGAGACAGAAACCTTGCTTTTCTGGGAAAGCAGTCCATTTGTACCAGAGTACTTTCCTGCCCTTCAGCAAATAGTGGGTTGAGGTGGAGCCTTGTCAAGGCGGGGTGGGGCAGAGAGCTGGCTGCAGTTAGTCCTACAGGGCTGTGCTTCCACGGACACTTGTCAAAGGACTTCACCTTGCACGATGGACACATCAGAGTTACAGAGACAGGCCTGTTTTACAGTCTATTTGGATAGTTTTTCCTGTTGGCAGAAAGCCCAGGATGGGGATAGAAAAAAAGGCAGAGGCATAACAGTGAGGTCTTGCTTGGCTCAGCCTCAGGGTACACTGCATGTTACATTTTTGACAAGCTCAGCAGGTGGGCACACCAACCCTGGTGCTGGGGAAAGAACAGGATGGCAAACACACCACATGGAGCCACCTTACCTGTCACCCCGGTGTTTTCATTCTATAGATACGTATTAGGCACCTCCCAGCAGGGAAAACAGACACCAGAGATTACAAAGGGAATGTGATGAGTAATGGGACTGAACAAGGGGAGGAGAATAGTCCTGGGAGACGGCAGGACTTGAGAACAGCTCAGGCTCTAGTCTGCTCAGGCCAATTTCTTCACTTCCATGCCTTGGTTTCATCATTTATAAAGTGGAGTCTGTTGCAAAACTTAACAGGATCGTGTGTGTTACGTACTTGGCACGTGGCAGGTCCTGGATTAGGATAAGTAGAACCCACAGTATGTTTGTTGGTGGTTAGAGTTAATGGAGAAATGAATGCAGGGAATGTGGATAGGCAGAGCTGGACACAGTCAAATAGAGGTCAGGGAATTAGATAGAGACCTCACTGAAAAAGTGACATTTCGGGAAAAGCCTGAAGGAGGTGAGGGAGCTGGCCATGCAGATGCCTGGGGGAAGGAGCTCTTTAGGAAAAGGAATAGTTCAAAGGCCCTATGACAGCAGCATAGCTAGTGTGCTGGAGAACAGCAGAAAAGGTGGCCAGTGTCATAACATTGAGAGGCCAGGTACAGGGAATGATACAGGGTGTTGAAGCCAATCTAGAGACTTTTACTGAGACTGTGGTGTGGGCCAGGGCGGGCAGCACAGGAAGACTGTGAGTAGAAGACTGGCATGTTCAGATTTGGCTTCTTGGTTGTAACACAAAGGTTCTCAACCTGTGGGTCGAACTGTATTAAAGGGCCATGGCATTAGGAGGGTTAATAACCACTATTGTAACAGGTCTTAAGAATCTTTGTTCTGTTGGGAATGGAGCACAAAGCTGGGAGTGGCAAGATCAGCAAGGCTATTGCAGGAAGCCAGGTGGTATCAGGTAAGAATGTAAGATGGAAATGAACCTTCTGGGGAACAGTACGTTTTTGGGCAAAAGTGGCCTGCTCTACTCCGTTTCATCACGACCTTCTCAGGTGCCAGAGGAAGCTGAGGGAAACCGCCGTGCCCAGAGCCTTGGGTGCCCTGGCTCGCTGCACATCCTTAAGGAAGCCAGAATGGCTCAAACAGGGATACCCTGGTCAAGGCCAGACTTTTATCCACCCAAATAAGATGAGAGCTGCAGAAAAACAGGTGGACTGGGCCGGGCTGGGCCTTAGAATGGGTGTTTGCAGGAATTCATTTCTTTTGGCCAGTGGGGGCGTTGTTCACTGGGGCTCCACAAGCTTTCACCATTGCTTACGCTTGTGGTCGGATCCCTTCCCCGTGTGTAGCAGTAACTCACTTGAAAGAGAGAAACTCTGTGTTACCTCTGAGAGCCGCCTGGGCTTCTTGATGACTGTGTATGTAGCCTGGGGTTTTCCTTTGGGTCCCCACTGAAGCCAGCTTGTCCTGGGATTTACACAAATGATAATTCCTAAAGCAATAATAGCCATTACAAAGAGCATCTTGTCATCGTATTTGTAAACATGGCAAATGAATTTATAGAGACTAGCTTGGCACCTGTAGCTCAGCTGCTAGGGTGCTGGCCGGGCCTGCTAAACAGCAATGACAACTACAACAACAAAAAAACTGGGTGTTGTGGCAGGTGCCTATAGTCCCAGCTACTTGGGAGGCTGAGGTAAGGGAATCATGTAAGCCCAGGAGTTGGAGGTTGCTGTGAGCTGTGACATTACAGCCCTCTACCCAGGGTGACATAGTGAGACTCTGTCTCAAACAAACAAACAAAAAAGATTTACAGAGATAACAGGAAAACAATTTGAAATCAGAACATTAAGAAAATCACAAGGGTACAGGCACGTTGATAGTTTATAAAAGCTACCAGTAGTAGTGAATACTTACTGTTAGCATTTACACATTTAATCCCCATAAGAACCTGATAGAAGTGGAGGCTGTGGGCTCCATTTTACAGAGGGGAAAACCTGAAAACACACACCACACACAGTAACTTGTCTGGGATGGAACAGAAGTAAAGAATCTGTCCCCAAAGCCCCTGCTCTCAGCCACAACTCCATAAAATATTTCTAAACAGCTTGCTTGTCTCATACAATTTAAATGATTTTAAGTCTTTATACTAAAGGACTTTTTAAATCTTATACTTATGTTCAACTTTCTCATAAAGTTGAGGTTCACCGGTTCACCAAGGGGAGAACATTATTTCCCCTATAGGTCATCGCAACGAAAATAGAGTCCTAATCCCTGAGCATTCCCAGATGGCTCAGGCACACCCAAGATGCAGGTTGGTTGTCTAGAATGATTAGGGCAGAGGAAGGTGCTAATCCATCAAGGAGAGGCCGGGCAGCTGATGCAAAGGAGTTTATCTCCCACTCCTCCAGTTTATCCCCCCTCCTGGCTCTTTGTCTCTTTATCCTCCTCTCTCCCTCCCGGCCTGGCCAACAGGCCTGATGTATCGGCATCTCAATCACTTATGCTTCCCCTGGAGATCGAGGCCTGGCCTTGGGCCCTAAGGCCTCAGTAAGTTGTGGGGAGGAGTGCAGGGATCAAAAGAGAACGGGGTTCTTCTGCTTCCAGCTACCTATAATCTGCTGCAGAAAATGCTGCTGTCAGGGAAATAAAGAGGCACAAGGTCCTTCTCTAGCCCTAGACATAAATTCTCTGAAACCTATCAGATGAATCTGGAAAAAAACTTTTTTCTTAAAAGGTACGTTACATTGAGTTTGTGTTTTCTGCTCTTTCACCTTCCAGAGGTAGAAGATACATGTGAATTTTCTAAACTTCTACTACAAAAGCAATAGAAGGAGAAAATTTCCATATTTTCTCAGCTATTTCAAAATGCATTTCATATGAAGAAACCATTCCAAATGACCTCTTCTTTCAAGGGAAAAATACTATATTTAATTCTTTTTCTCCAGCCTCTCGCTTTCCATTTTTAATCTCCTTCTTCCAACAAGACTCTCCAGGGACCTCCTCCCTTACCTCGTCTTTGCAGAGCTATCCGCCCACCCCGCCCCGCCCCGGCCTGTTTCCAATGTCCATGCATGTCTGTCCACCTCAAGTGCCCTGCAGCAGCTCTCTCCTCTGGGCAGCTGGCCTGCCTGTGAGCCTGGGCAGCAGGAAACCAGGGGCAGTCCCCTACCCAGACCTTAGACACAGCTCACTCTGGTCAGGGCTTTGCTACCTGGATGCCTTATTTCAAGGAGGACAGTCTGGCTTTGTCTTCCCAGCTCTGTCTCCTTACCTGGGGGGAGCAGAAACTGTTAGTTAACGCTGACCTCCTGGGTCTAATTAGTGGCCTCAGCCTGGATCAGGAAAAGCCCTGAAAAATGGCAATTGGGGATGGATTGCTTGTTACTGCTTCCTAGGCATGGTGTCAAACCTAGGGGCTATGGCTTAGAAGCCAAGAGGGTATCCCCACTACAGAGTCCTGAATGGCTCTGAAAGGCAAATCCTCTTAGGAAGGTGGCGTTGTAGTTGCTTTTGATCTTCCCTTCTCCTATCCTTCTTCCTCTGGAGTCTATGAACAAAGGCCAGTTCATAAGTACTGGGCAAGCAGCAATTTACTGAAGGGTTCAGGATCCTTATCACCTCCGACAATGATGACAAAGAAGGCTTTATTACACTCCTGCTATGTTTTAGGCCTTGGGTTTAGTGCATGTCCATTTTACAGATAAAGAAGGGTCATGGTCAGACAGTTGGCTGATGGCCATCATTGTTCTTCAGAAATTTATTGAGCATCTACTGTGTGCCTCACATCATTCAGGCAATCCTTGCCATGAGGAGCTTGTGGTCTAGGGGGTTGTGGGGAAGAACAGACGTTGAACAAGTGAGCAAAACACAGCAATCTCTACAAGTGCTTCAAAAAAACTAACTGGGTTTTCTTCCACATGCAATTGGGATGCCCAAAATCTCAAAGGCTTGCAGGAGCAAATAGCATTACCCTGTAACCTGGGGATCTCATGAGACATAGTCATCTGAATGTCCCCTGTGGTTGGCACTGCTTGGTGGCCAGGCGTTTTCATAAGAAAAACTTCTGTGGGAAGCTCCTTGCTCAAGTTTTGTGAGAGGCGGAGCCAGAGCTGGCATTCAAGGTGTTCCCACGGTGCTGGACTTTGAGGTGCAGGAGGGAATTGCATGTCTTCTGAGAGGTGAAACCAGCCCTAGTGCCTCCCTCGCCCAGCCTCCCCTGGGTGTGAGTAGGTAGTCTTCTTATCAGTGAAAGTAACCTAGGAATCTCCCCAATGGGGAAACCCTGGGTAATTTACAGTGGCCCTCATGTTCTCGTTTCAGCCTCTGACCTAGGAAGGCCAGCAAGGGGAGAACCTAACCATTCTCATTATCAGCTGATACCAGATTCCCATTTGAGACAGGAGCCCTGTCCCTTTTCTTATGTCTCACTGAGTAAGGTTTCTGCAAATAGCACTTCTCAGCATGACTTCACTCCGGAAATGCATCTGAGTGACTCACGCCTGCTTTGGGCATCTCCTCCAGGGTGAGGCTCCTACCTCTGCCGTCACCCCAGCAAGGGAGGAGAAAAGAGAAGGGGAAATCCCTTACTGAGGCACAGAGGAGGCCCAGGCACCCACCGTGGAAAATACCTGCCGTCCTGCTTGGGTCTGCTTCAAGTGCCCTGGGAAACACAGCTTCTCCAGCCTCCTAAAAAGAGGGGATTGGGCTATAGACATAGTTCAAGTCTGGGGGAGGCAGAAAACTGGGCAGGTCATAATATATATTGCCAAACACACTGACTGGAAAGATGTCTACAAAATACAGGATTTGGCAGTAGATAAAAAATATTTTCATTAATCCTATTTTTTAAAAAAATTAATATGTTAAAACTTGCACAAAGGTTATTTGAAGAAAAACAACATACTATATAAATAATAGCTATCTTTGGGAGGTAATATTATGCGAGACTTTTATTTGTTCTGGCTTTTAAATAATCATATTTACCTTTATACTCAGAAAAAAAGTGTTTTTTTTGGAAAAGAAAAGTCCTAATGTACCACCATTCCCAAGTGTCTCAGTAGCGTTAGTGCCATTAAATGCCTAAAAAGGACCGAAAGTGACTGCACAAAATGCACATAGCAACTGGGATGGACTTAATGTTCACTCAGCAAACAGCAGCTGCATCCCTGGCCACCAGAGGACTAAGCCACTATGATAGGGTGTATCCCCTCACCGGGCCCCAGTGAGGCTGAGGGGGAAATGCATGGTTTTTTGGCTATTGCTGTTCCCGGGCCTAGCAACTTGAGGCAGAAGTCATAGAAGATACTTGTGGCCCCTGCCCAGGGGAATGGGTTATTATAAATAGACAAGTAGGCTCGGTGCCTGTGGCTCAAGCGGCTAAGGCGCCAGCCACATACACCTAAGGTGGCAGGTTCGAATCCCTAGCCCGGGCCCGCCAAACAACAATGATGGCTGCAACCAAAAAATGGCTGGGCGTTGTGGTGGGTGCCTGTAGTCCCAGCTACTTGGGAGGCTGAGGCAGGAGACTCGCTTGAGCCCAGGAGTTGGAGGTTGCTGTGAGCGTGATGCCATGGCACTCTACCCAGGGGGATAGCTTGAGGCTCTGTCTCAAA
>CAUYTI010110819.1:0-11254 GCA_963575145.1 Galago senegalensis
GGGCGCCTGTGGTCCCAGCTACTTGGGAGGCGGAGGCAAGAGACTCGCTTGAGCCCAGGAGTTGGAGGTTGCTGTGAGCTGTAATGCCACGGCACTCTACCCAGGGGGATAGCTTGAGGCTCTGTCTCAAAAAAAAAAAAAGAGAGAGAGAAAGATCATATTATTCAACATATTTATAGATGGAAGAACTTAGAACAGTGACTGTCACATAGTAAGTGCTCAGTAAAGATCAGTTATTACTTTATTGATCTCTGTATATGGGACACATGCTCTGGGCTTAGCACCTACATATGTTATTTCTTAGTCCTATGAATTATGAGACCCAATTTTTCAGAGAAAGCCACCAAAACAAAGAGAGTCAAGGCAACTTAATCGGGATCACACAGGTAGCCTGGGATTGTGCTGGGTTTTGAACCCATTTCTGTCAGGCTCCAAATTCAGGGCTCCTAACTATCCCCATCATCTACTGTTACTTAAATACACCAAATTCACTCTGGCTACAGAACTCTGGTACCTGCTGTGCCCTTAATCTCGAATGGTCTTCTTCTAGTTCTTTCTACCCTAGCTCCTAATTATGCAGTTATCGCAAACATCCCCTTCTCAGAGAAACCTAGTTGCTCCATTCACATTATCTTAAATTTCAGTATTCCCCAAATTTACTTCTAACTGAAATTATCTTGTTTATTTAATCTCTGGCTCTTGTGTTCTCAAGTCACCTCCACTTGAGAAGGCGAACTCCATGAACACAGCTCACATGCAGAGGAGAATCTGACATATGGGAGACACTCAGTACACGCAGTTACACGTTTGATTAGTGAATCGTCGAAGGTCATTTGAGCTAACCCACTTTTCATACTCCCTCCTAAGCCAGGAGCTTCCGGACCCTTCAGTTAGAGGCCTAGGAAGTGCCACCTTTAGTGTGAAGTTCCTTCCTCTTGCTGCAGTCCTAAACCTGAGGGGACAGGAGGGCAGAGGGAGAGATTCAAGCAAAAGGATACACCCAGTCCAGCTTGAGCCGGCAGGAAGGCAGCTCTGAGCGTGTGTCCAAGCTGTAGGTGGGTGCCAGCTCATCTGGGATCAGCATAGGCACAGGGCGGCCCCTCAGGAACATTTTCACGGAGCCCTCCTCTGCCAGGACACCCCCAGAGGTCAGGCACTGACATCAGCCCCCATCCCTATTCCCTCTACTCTTCAGGCTTCATTTTTTATTTATTTAATTTTTTTTTTTTAGGTAGAATCTCATTCTATTGCCCCAGGCTAGAGTGCTATAACATCATAGCTCACAGCAACTTCAAACTCCTGGGCTCAAGGGATCCTCTTGCCTCAGCCTCCCAAGTAGCTGGCACTAGAGGAGTGCACCACCACACCCAGCTAATTCTTCTGTTTTTAGTAGAGACAGTGGTCTCACTTTTGCTCAGGCTGGTCTTGAACTCCTGAGCTCAAGCAATCCACCAGCCTCAACCTGCCAGAGTGCTAGGATTACAGGTGTGAGCCACTGTGCCTGGCCATTCTTTTTTCTTTTTTTATCTTTTTGAGATAGTGTTTCTCTATGCCCTTGGCTATAGTGCAGTGGCGTCCTCAGAGCTCACTGCAACCTCAAACTCCTGGGCTCAAGCAATCCTCCTGCCTTGGCCTCCCAGGTAGCTGGAGCTATAGATGTACCATGCCTGGCTAAGTTTTCTGTGTTCACTAGAGATAGGATCTCCCACTTGCTCAGGCTAATCTTGAACTCCTGAGCCTTGGCACCCAGCCCAGGCTTCATTAAAAAATAAAAATTTAAAAATTTAAAAAAGTAAATGGAGAAACTGAGGCCAGAGACACAAAGGCCCACTAGCCAAGTCTCATGACCTCCAGCTCTGGCCTATCACCCCAAGCCTCAACCAAGTCCTTCCTCCTCTCCCCACTCACCTATGCTGAAGATAACTTCTTTGGTTTTGCTGTCAGGAATGGATACAGAAAAATAAAAAAGTTTTAGTAGGCAGGTGAGAAAATGGGAGAAACCACTCCCCTACTCCAGCACTCCCAGGAGGTCTCTGATGAATGGCAGCAGGGCTGAGTAAGGAGCAGAGCGCTGCCTCTCTGCAGGCCGTGTGCTTTGCTCGGTTGATCTTGCAGAGCCTAAGACACAGGCCCAGAGAGGCAGTGATCGCCAAAGATCACACAGCACGAAGTGGCAGGGACGCGATCCTGGAACAGAGGAGTCACCAAGGACCGCATCTTCCTAATCAACACGGTGCTCCCCAACTCTCCCCACCCGGCAGTTCCCCAGAGCCCCAAACTTCAAGCAGCAGGAGAAGCAGTGAAAGTTTAGGGAAGGGGCGTGTCTCCACATTTCTTCTCCCGGCGGAAAGGGTTGAGGTTCCCCGTCCTGGGTCTCAGGAAATGGGGGAGAACGAGAGGTGCAGAGGGTCTGTGAAAGGGTCTCACCCTGCTCCAAAGCTACTCATGGCGGCGGCTGGCGGAGCTCCGGGATTGGGGGTGGAGCCGGGGCCAGCTCTGCCGCTTCCGGCCCTGGGAGGTGCCCGCGCCGCCGCGCCCTACCTCGCCCTTCGCAGCTGATTCGTGGAGCCGGTGGGTCCCACCAAGTCTCACCTCCCGGCCTGTGGAGTCCTGATATCAGGCTCTTTGGGGGAGTGGGGATGGGGGTTGAGAACTTGGACTCATTCGGGAGCGCGCCTGCCTGAGTTCAAAGCCCAATTCTGCCCCGTTTTTTTGAGGTTTTCTTCTTTCTTTCTTTATTTCTTTTTTTTTTTTTTTGAGACAGAGTCTCAAGCTATCGCCCTGGGTGGAGTGCTGTGGTATCACAGCTCACAGCAACATCAAACTCTTGGGCTTAAGCGATTTTCTTGCCTCAGCCTCCCAAGTAGCTTCTTTTTGTGTGTGTGGGGGGGATTATAAGAGTACCCACACTTTCGAGGGTAATTGCGAGGGTGAAATTGGTTCATTCATGTGAAGTACTTAGAGTTGTACCTGACACATGACACTGTTTACGTGTTGGCTATTATTTAAGGAGAGTTGAATGTGTGCCTTTTTTCTTTCTTCTTTTGAGACAAGAGTCTCACTCTGTCAGCCTGATTGTAGTGCATCAATCAGAGCTCACTGCAATCTCGAATTTCTGGGCTTGACTCTGGAGTAGCTGGGACTGAAGACAGGCACCATCCGGCCTAGCAAACTTTTCCTTTTTTAAATTTTTTGTAGAGATAGGGTCTTGCTCTTTCTCAGGGTGGTCTCAAACTCCTGACTTCAGGTGATCCTCCTGCTTTGGCTTCCCAGAGTGCTAAGATTACAGCTTTTGACTGTAGTGTGACCTTAGCCTGGTCTCCAAGCTCTGACCCACGACCACTGCAGGTAACTCCAGTCCTGGGTTTTGATTCGGTTCAGATCTTCAGTAGGGCCCAGCTTCCTAGTTTACCACTCCTAACATTCTTATCACACCCACCTACTCCTTCTTAAGCTGACTCAGTCTCTTAATAATTAATTGCTATCCTCTCCTCTGGGCTTTCCGCTCCGCGAAACATTCTGACCATGTCCACTTTCGCGTGATTCAGTACCAGATTCTCTTCAAGGCCTTCAAGCTGTCTCCACCTCTTGAGATTTGACCACGCCCATCATCGACCCCGCCCAACCTTCAAAACGCACCGGGTTCCCCTGGCAGAGCCCCCAGACTCGGGTGTGTCTGGACTTCTGGAATCTGACACTCTCCCACCTGGTCTCAGCCTCTGTAACCACCCGTCCCTCATCGACTGCAGGTTCTGATTCTGCCCAGGCTAACAGGCTGGCCACACCCCTACCTAAGATTTCCTCTTTTCTTGCAGAAACTCTGAGGCTTCTACCCTGACTCCATACGTGAGACTCATAGAGGACTCTCTCACCTTTAATAGCCACGCCCATAAGCCTGGCTCCTCCCTGACTTCCTCCCTGACTCACCTTCCTCCTTAGACCCAGACCATCACCGCTCCCCGAGTTCTAGTCCAGCTCCTTAAACTCTGGTCAAGCCCCGGAGCATTGGCTCTGCCCTTCCAGGCCTTCCACTTGGAACGCATCACCTCAAGACGGGTCCCTCCTCCAAGCTTCAGGCACTGTCCCCCCATTCAGAATTAGCTGACCCCAATCTAGATTATGACCATGTGGCCTGGGGCACGATTCCTGATTCCCCATTCATCCTCCTACCTATCTGGGGTCCTGGCTTAACCCTCTGTGGCATGACCCTGCCCAGATCCTTACCCTTCCTTTTTGGCGCTGCAGTTGCTGCTGGAGGATGTGGTGCGGCTGCGGGGGTCCTCACGGCGCACGGAGGCAAGGCGTTCTGGTGACAGATAACGGCGGCCACTGCAAAAAGGGAGTACAGCTGGAGCCAGAGCCTTCTAGGCCAGCAGGAGAAGTGCGTGGGCGAGCCAGATCCTCTCTAAACCCTCGCTGGGGGAGCCTGGGCACATGAGTCCCTCTTTCTACACACAAAGAGCCTCCATCTCCCACAAGGTTCTGGAAGAGGCTAGGGGATCCCGGCTTCACCTCTTACCTGCGCCCGGAGGTCGCCTCCTTCTTGGGGGAGGATGGAGAAGTGGCATAGCCGCCCACACGCCGCGTGGGGCCCGAGCCATTGAGGGGCGTCCTTGTGGGAAGGCCTTTCAAGAGTTGACACACTGAAGAGATGAAGTTAGAGTAACAGAGAGGGTGAGCATGAGGTCCGGGCCCTGGGCCCACCCCATCTCACTCCTCCAGTCTAACAAGGATACCGGAGGCGGTGGTGCCTAAGCGTGGAGGGGCCCGGCCCTTGGGGGTGTTTCGCGCTCGCAGAACTGCTCCCTGTTCTTCACAGGCTCGCAGGCGTCGCAGTGCATCTGCCAGCGCCGCCTTTAGGACGGCCAGTTCGTCTTCCTGCAACTGCAGCCTCTGCTCCAGCGCCGACACGCGGTCATCCACTTCCATGCCGCTCGTGGCCGACAAATTATCATCTGGAAGGCGGAGAACACAGGCTGCAGGGGCCACCCAGGAGCTCCAACGCACCCGGTTTCCCTCGGTCCTTCCCGGGTCTGAGCAAGGGCCAGTTACGCCTCCTTCCTCTCCCGCTACCTGGGGCTGGGACGCGTGGAGATGGGCCACAGATGATGGCTCCGAAGGGGGAAGGAAATCCCCACCGCTCTCCAGCCCTTCCCCACAGTACTCTCTATGCTGCAGCGCCCTGGTCGTGTGACCTTGGGGAAGTCCCTTCCTCTCACCTTCTATAATTGTTGGAATCAAGAAACCTCTCTGGTTTCAAGATTCTAACTAAGATGATGAACATCTGAGTGACGCCAGCATTTTAGAGATGACACCAAACTACTACTAATGACACTAACGTTCTAGACTTAGCCCAAACATCTTTCGATGAATATTCTATCGTGGTTTCTAACGTTCCCTCACAGTTTCTAAGACTTTCCAAGCCAAAAGGTCACGTTGACGTCCCTTTTCATCCGCTCCTCACCCGGGAGTTCTACCCTAGGGCTAACTGCAAGGAAAGAGCTTCTGCGACCCCTGGCGGCAGACTTGGGGGTTGCAGGCAGAGGCAGAGCACCGCAGACCCAGGAGACCCAAAGAAGAGAGATGCGGGCGGGGATGCCACCCAAACTCTTCCCCATCAGGAGTTCCTTTCTTCTGTTTTGCTTCTTTATTTCACTTCTGTGCCCCCACGTCTCACGTTTGGGTCTCCCCCTTTCTTCTAGCTCTTGGGTGCAGTTAAAATCACTCCCCTAGTGCCCCACGCCCCTCCCATTTTCCCGAAGTAGGGGTGGGCGGAGGACCGGGGTGGCCCCCCTCCTCTCTTCCCCCAAGAACACTCATACCCAGACTCATTTCTGGCCACAGTCAAGGAGGCCCTGGCTCCCAGACCGGTGGAAGTAAAGATGGCTCGGTAAACAGGGACGAGGCGTGGAGGTCGAACCTGCCTTCCGGCGTCCATGGGCCGCCCAGCCTGCCCGCTGGGCTCTGCAGTGCAGCCACGGGTCCCTCCCTTCCTTCCCCGACCCTTCCCCCCCCCCCCGTGGCCCAATCACCTGCCGAGTCTTGCTGGCCCTGCCCTCCCACCCCCAGCGCCTCCCAAGTCCGGTGCTTGGACCTGCAGAGGAGGTGGTAGCCTCCGAGGTCAGAGGGAGAGAGCTGTCAGGACGTGGAACTCCTAACAGGAGGAATCTCATCTCCGGGTCCTGCTGACATCACGTTTTGCAAGGACCGAGGTTGGAGAGAGTGTGCAGAAACATACAAAAGGTCACACAGCCAGTAAGTGGTAACCTCATTGCGCTAAGCTTCCCCCTACCTATCATTAATAATACTAACAACAACAACAAAAAAAAATGGTAGCTGTTGTTGTGAGTTTACACGTGCCAGGCACTGCTCATGAAAAACAGCACATCTCCAGTCTCATGGTAAGTGCTCAATAAATCCAGAATAGAATTAACCATTTTTATGGTACCTAATGCTTTTGGCAATTCTAGTAGTTGTGATAGTATCATCCATTTTAGGAAGAAAGAAGGAGAAAGAGGATTGAAGCCCAAAGAAGTGAAGTTACTTTACATGGACACAGCCTGTCAGTGGAAGAACCTGTACTCAACCAGGCTTAGGTATCCAATCATCCTGCCTCTTAGAGGGACAGAGGAAGACAAAATGAGCATTTGGGTCCATTGCCAACTCCAGTGGTCCCTGGCACCAATGTGTGTGCCCAGGGGAGTGAGCCTCCAAACTGGATGATGGTTTCTTTCTTCTCGAGGGAATGGGAGGGGGAGTTGAATGGAGGCAATTTCACCTTGACCCCTCTGTCCCCACCCTGAGAGGCCAGATGCATTAAGATGCCTTGGCCTCCCCCATCCTACCCCTACAACTCAGCCCTCTTCTCCCTCCTTGCCATTCCCCTGGCCTCACTCTTTTTGCTCAAAGACCAGGCCCTACTTCCCATTTCTCCTCCTGTCTCCCTTTCTGCCCCTAGCTCCCCTTCCCTGGGCCTGATACTCAAAATGACCCTTCCAGTATCATACCCACTTGTCTAGGGAGAAGGGATGAGTCCTAATGGGTGCGAGGGTCAGGGCCTGAGGATTTGGAGGTATAGTGGGGACTAAGTCCTCTGGCTGTCCTACCTGATCCCATACCCTGCTTTCAACTCAACATTAAATCCCATCCCACCCTCCTCTAATCTGTCTGTCCTTCTGCTATGAAGACTGAAGAGTGTCACAGAAGATTCAGAGGAGAGAGAGGGCAGAATTTCAGACCCAGTCGACCCCCCAAGTCTTCCCTCCTTCCAGTCTCAGGTTCCTTCCGATTCTGCCCCCTTCTCTCTGTCTAGTCACCTTGGAGACCAGGGGAGGATCCAAGTGGGTGGCCGCTTGGATCTGGGCTTTGGGGATCAGAGACCTAACTCTGGGGTCAGGATCTTGCTGAGGGGGAGGAAAGGGGATCTTCAAAAAGGGAGGGGTTTGGGGACTTGGAAGAAGGAGGTTGGGGCAGGAAGACAGGGGTCCATCCCTGGGCGGGGCCAAGGTCGGAACTGAGGAAGGGTCTCACCGTTGCAGTACTGCAGCAGCGAGGACGTGTCGTAGAGGCCGCAGAAGGCTGGGCCGCGCTCCGCCATCGCCCCGCCACAGCCACCACCGGCCCCCGCGGCCCCAGCCCGGGCCCGGTCCCCCCCCCCAGGCCCTGCCTCCCGTTGCCATAGCAACCCCCTTCTTTCCAGCATCCCCAGCTCAGCTCGCCTGGCATCAGGCGGCCGACGCTGGGCCTGGCACTGGGGTCATCCCCCAGGATGGCCAGAAAGGGGGGTTTGGACACCCTCTTGCCAGGCCCCCAACACAATCCTCGGGTCAGGATTGGCTGCGCTGGCTAGGTACCGTCTGATCCCGCCTACAACGGGGGTGTTTTCTCTCTAGATTCCCTCCCGCCTGTTCTGAACCAATGAAAGCCTGTCGCTCAGGCCCTTCCACCAATAGAAATGCAGAGGGATTGGAAGGGGCAGGGCTTCTCTGCCTTTCAGCCTGAAGCACAGCTCCCAGCTCTGGAAGGAAGATGAAGTGGAAGAAGACATTCCTCAACGCCCAACATCATCACCCTAATCTTTCATTGGATTTTCCCAAAACCACTCTCCCCTCCCTGCCCCCTCAAGATCAGACTTGACATTAGAGCTTCAAACTCGCCCCGGTAGCCCTTGTTTATTAGATCTAGACCCACCCCCAGGTCTCTTGGCCCCACCCCCAGAATCTTGCGGGTGCTAAAGTTTTGTTCCTGCCCCCAGAACCATTAGCACCTCCCCACTGATGGTCGGAACGTTCATAATAAAGCCTTTTGCTCAGAGCTCTTGCCCTGACCTTCTAATTAATAGCATTAGCTCTGCCCTAGGAATTTAGACCCCCTCCTCGCAAGTCTGTTAGTCCCTCCCTACCCTTCCCTTCCATTTTCCAGACTTCGTCCTCAGGCTCGTAGCTCCGCCCTTAGGGCCCTAGTCTCGCACAGCCTTATTGTCCAGTCCGGGTTTTGACAGTCCCAGTCGTGAGGCCTGGGCCAGCTGGTGTGTCAGCCAGGGATGGCTCCGAAGTTATGGGGGAAGAGGGGCGGGTAGAAAGCCTAACAATGGATTTAAAGAATATTGGACTGCCTTCCCCAAGTCTAGCTTGAGAATCAACACCTAGAGATAACCCCAGGTCATGTTTTAAAAAGAGGTGAAGTTAATAGTGGAAAGAGATTTGCCTCTGGGGATACAGGCAGATATTGGAAGCTTTCAAACCACACTGACCTGGGCTTGAATCCTGCCTCCACCACTTTCTAGTTGTGTGACCTTGAGGCTCAGTTTCCGCACGTGGAAAGTGGAGGCTCATAATCATGCCTACTCTTTTCATTCATTTAAAAATGTTTACTGAGGGCCAACTCTATGCCAGGCTCTGTTCTAGGTGCTGAAGTTTCAGGAGAGATCAGATCAGCCTGACACTTACTCTCATGGATCTTTCAGTTTAATGGAATATGTAAACCACCATGCACAAAATAAATAATACTAGCCAGCATTTATTGAGCACTTAGTATGTACCGAACACTCAGTTATCCTCACCAGAAACCTTCTTTTCTTTTCTTTTCTTTTTTTTTTTTGAGACAAAGTCTCACTATTTCGCCCATGGTAGAGTGCTGTGGAATCACAGTTCACGGCAACTTCAAACTCTTGGGCTCAAGCAATCCTCTTGCCTCAGCCTCCCAAGTAGCCAGGACTACAGGTGCCTGCCACAACACCTGGCTATTTTTTTTTTTTGTAGAGACAGAGTCTCACTTTATCACCCTCAGTAGAGTGCCCTTGCATTACGCAGCTCACAGCAACCTCCAGTTCCAGGGCTTAGGCAGTTCTCTTGCCTCAGCCTCCCAAGTAGCTGGGACTACAGGTGCCCACCACAACACCCGGCTATTTTTCTGTTGCAGTTTGACTGGGGCCGGGTTTGAACCTGCCACCCTCGATATATGGGGCCAGCGCCCTACCCACTGAGCCACAGGTGCCTCCCCACCCGGCTATTTTTTTTGTTGCGGTTCTCTTTGTTGTTTATCGGGACCAGGTCAGACTCTAACCTGCCAGCCCCAGTGTATGTGGCTGGCTCCTTATCCACTGAGCTACAGGCGCCAAGCCCAGAGCCTTATTTTCATCACAATTTTACAGATGAGGAAACAGGCACAGAGCTGATAAGATCACTTCAGATGTGGTAAGTACTATGAAGATGATAAAAGAGGGTAATATGATCCAGAAAGATGGGAGTGTGAGTCTAATTTAGAGGTGGTAAAGCCAGAAAAGTTCTCTGTGAGGAAGTGGCATTTGAGCTGAGATGTGAATGACAAGAAGGAAGAAATTATGCCTAGAGTTGGGGTGGGGAAAGCTTTCCAGGCAGAGGAAACAGCTAGTGCAAAGGTCCTGAGGTAGGTTTGAGTTTGGCATATTTCTGGGGGGACAGGAAAAGTAGTGAGGATGAAGCTGTGGTAGGAGAAGGGAATGGACATATATGGGGTTAGTGAGGTGATGGGCTTTCCTCCAAATCTTGTAGGGCCTTGAAGCCTGTAAGAAGACTTTTGTTGTTTGTCACTGTATCCTCCATGAGCCCCAGGGAGGCCAACCACATTTGTAAAGCAGACATTAGTATAATGCTGGACATACAATAGGGGCACATAAATGATAGCAACCCCTATGAATTTCCAGTGTACACTTACTATGTGGGGCATCAAAATCAGTGATGGGTTCAAAGTGATGACTAAAATAGCCATGGGCTGTTATCATTCTATGATCACAGCTAATTGTGTTACTAATAGAAGCAAAGCAGGAACTGGGGTTTTCTGCCTCCCAAACTCCTGCTTCTCCCACCCCACAATCCCTATGAGCTCAGATTCCAGGAGAAAGGATGTCAGACTCCTCCATTCATGCTTCTGAAGCAGGCTACAAAGTGTTAAAGGCTGCTCCTGGGGTGTCCCCAGAGGACTGTGGGATCCCAGGGGACTTTAGGTTCTGGAGGGCTCCATGAGGTAAGGGAGGGGAGTAGAGCCAGGGTATGGATGAAAGAACTACATGGAAGGTGGGGGATGAGTCAGACCCAGCCCTTGCCCTTGAAAGGCTCCCAGACTCATTATGGGGACTAGATACAGTCAGGATCCATGTGAGCCAAGTGACGTTGGCCCAGTGGCTTGGCTTTTCCTCATTTACAAAATAAGAGTCATCTACTTCATAGGGGGAAAGAGCAGGTTTGTTGAGCTCATGCTTGTAAAGTGTTCAGCACAGTGGCTTTTGGGTACCGTTAATGGAGCTAATTTGATGACAAGTGCTTTTCCAGGGGATGTCAAGGGCCTGAAAGACAGCAGTGAAGAGGAGGTGGTTCTGTAGAGGAAAGGGGTAGGGGCATGGACAAGGTAGGGCTCCCAGTTTCTCCTTGTCTTTTTTCTCTGCCTCCAGCTTTCCTTCTCCCTAAGTCTTTTCTCTCTCATCCCTGTCTCTTTCTTTATGTCTCTGTCTGAAAACTGAATTTCTTTCTTTCTTTTTTTTCTTTTTTTAGAGACAGAATCTCACTTTGTCACCCTCGGTACAATGCCATGGTGTCACAGCTCACAGCAACCTCCAACTCTTGGGCTTAGGTTGATCCTCTTGCCTCAGCCTCCCTAGTAGCTGGGACTACAAGCGCCCACCACAACACCCAGCTATTTTTCGTTGCATTTTGGCTGGAGCTGGGTTTGAACCTGCCACCCTCAGTATATGAGGCCGGCGCCCTACTCACTGAGCCAC
>CAUYTI010110821.1:0-48750 GCA_963575145.1 Galago senegalensis
ATGCTTTGGTTCTATGAAATCTGTGAACTTGTGGCTCAGCACCTGTGGCTCAAGTGGCTAAGGCGCCAGCCACATACACCTAAGGTGGCAGGTTCGAATCCAGCCTGGCCCGCCAAACAACAATGACGGCTGCAACCAAAAAAAAAAATAGCCAGGCGTTGTGGTGGGCACCTGTAGTCCCAGCTACTTGGGAGGCTGAGACAGGAGACTCGCTTGAGCCCAGGAGTTGGAGGTTGCTGTGAGATGTGATGCCACGGCACTCTACCCAGGGGGGACAGCTTGAGGCTCTGTCTCAAAAAAAAAATCTGTTAACTTTTGGGGCAACTCGAGAAAAAAGCCACATTAACCTCAGAGCTGCTGGCTTTCCTTCAGAGACAGTGCTGTGGTTTACCCGGGGCTAGCCTGTAAAAGGCCCAGTAACACGGAACAGTGTCTTCTTTCTCAAGGATGTTTGGAAAGGTGGCTTTGATGTGGATGCTTGGCTTTACTTTGCCCTCCTAGGACAGTGGATCAGTCTTTTCCTAATAAGCTGGGCCTCTGCAAGAGGAGGGCTTTGCCAGCCCCTGGGCTCCACACTGGTGGGTGCTTCCTGGGACTTCTGCAGAAGAGAGGCAGGCACTGGTCAGCACAGGGGCCTTTGTCTTTCCTTCCCAGTGGGGGCCTGTGGGAGAGGAAATGCCAGCCTCTCAGCAGGTCTGAGAGCCTGTTTACCTCCTCCATCCAGTAACTGAATACTCCAGTTTTGAGGTGAGTCAGCCTCCCAGCAGCAGCAACTTTGTTATTTGTCATAATAGATGGGGAGGTGTCCCCAGCCTTTTGGAATGTCCCAGGCACAGGGTGGTGTCAACTACCACATCTGGACCTGTCCTGACCTCACTGAGCTACCCGGTCCTGGCTAGCTCCAGCCATCTGGTTATCTCAGTTCCACTGACTATTGTGATTCTGGGGAATTATCTGTCGGGTGGACCAGGGTGCACGCACATGTGCGTGCCCGTACACAAACTACATGTCTTTCCTCCTCCTTATTTCTCATTTTCTGAGCAGCCATTGTGCCTTAACCTTTTCCGCCTGCCCTTTGGGACAAAGCAGCATTTCACTAAATGCCCTTTGAATGTTCTCATTCTTTTGTATCATGTGACTTAATAATAAAATCAGTTTCTATCAAACTCTTATGTGATTTACGATATGAAATGAGGGTGTGATGGCCTAGGAGTTAATTACAGGAGTTAACTAAGTACGCTGTGTACTTAGTTTTTATTAAACATGCATGAGCTATGTGGTCCTTGGGCCCAAGCTGAATGCTAATGGAGAGCCCAGCAGAGCTGTCTCATCTTGGTGGTTCCTCTGGAACTCCCATGCTTGGGTGGTCCCAGAAGGGTGGTACCTGTGGGAGCCATTCTCACACCCTCCCTGAGGGCACCTCATGCCCTGGGCCTGGCAGGGGGACATCTCTTTCCCACAGGTCCTGTTGTCAGCACTGAGCTTAGCGTGAAAGGACAGCACCTACACAAAGCTTTGGCCTGTAATGTGAGCATTGGGGGAGTGAGGGTTGTTTCACATTGTGGAGCATTTCTGGAGATGGAAGGATCAAGTCACATGTCCCAGTGTAGTGGGCCTTTGGCCTTTCCTCTAGACTTAGATCCCAGGATGATCTCTCTGTGCAAGAGCAGCTGGTGAGTAGCTTTAATTCCTCTCTGCCATGGAATGTGACCTGTTCCCAGGATGCAAGATTGGGATGTAGAGGTGTTGGAGGCCATTATGCCAACCATGCCACCCCTTCTAACTCTGTCCATCCTACATGGGATTTCAGGGAGGAATGGTCAGATGCTGTCCTCCCAGCTGCTTCCTGGTCCTTTCCACTCCATGTCTCTGACCAGGCCTCATGCTCTCTGTTTGGGCTGGGCATCCATTTCTGCAAAGGCTCAGGCTCTGTGGCTGACTTAGGGAACCCTCACAGCCATGGAGGAGCTTTTGCCGCAGGCTGGCCCTTTCTGCAGTTCACCCTGCCCCAGGGGTAGCACCCCCCTGCCTCTAGGTGCCTACTTGTTTCCAAGTTATAAGTTCAGAACAAGTCTTCTCACCAAATCCAGGCACCCTTGTTTCCCACCCAGCCAAACTGGGGACTAGAGGAGCCAGACCTAGGTGGGAAGCCCAGCTGTGTGGCTGGTCCCCTCTTCTAGCTCCCCTTGCAGGTGACCTCCTGGTCTATGATTTGGTCTGCCCCCTGCCACACAGTGCACGCTGCCCATGTGTGGGGTGTTTTCCACTACCTCCTCCATGGCACCCCACAGCACCCTGCGGTCGGGGCCTTGGTTTACTCATCCCTTGAGACAACCATGTTCAGCAAGAACTGGCTGGAAGGTAAAAGCAACAAGGTCAACTCCAGCCCCCTCTCTGACTCTCCTGGAATGAGTGAAGGTTAAGCTTTGGCTTCTCCCCTTGCCAGGAGCCCCTTCCAAAACCTAGAGGGGCCTAGTAATATATGCAGTGGTTTTTTTTTTTTTTTTTCTTTTTTTTTTTTTTTTTTGAGACAGAGCCTCAAGCTATCCCCCTGGGTAGAGTGCCATGGCATTACAGCTCACAGCAACCTCCAACTCCTGGGCTCAAGCGAGTCTCTTGCCTCTGCCTCCCAAGTAGCTGGGACCACAGGGGCCCACCACAATGCCCGGCTATTTTTTGGTTGCAGCCGTCATTGTTGTTTGGCGGGTCCAGGCTGGGGATTCGAACCCGCCACCTTAGGTGTACGTGGCTGGCGCCTTAGCCGGTTGAGCTATAGGCGCCGAGCCGATTACTTCTCTTTTAAAAAAAAATTAGGAAAAGCAAAAGTTTTAACTTGTTTCTCTCATGTCTGGTACTGCCTAATATTTAGGTACATTCTAGGTTATTTTCAAGCTAGTTTAACTTTCATCCAAATTATTTGCAGAGGACCATCTATCCGTCTGTTTACCCAGTGCAGCTGTGTTCCTGGGGCTTATTGCTAGGATACTGAAGGCAACTCTTCAGGTTGCCTAAGAGCCAATGTTTTCCTCATTAACCAGTAGCATTGTTGTCTAAACAGTTTTCTATCCAAAGTGCGGTGATGACTGTGTCACTGTTTCTTCAGCTGACCTTTTCTGTTCCGGGCAGTAGCAACTTCCCAAGTCTCAGTAACTCTGAAATAGCGGGCATATTTTAGGGAATGATAACAAATATAAAATCTAGAAAGGTCTATTGGAATGAGAGAGAGACATTCCGTATGGACAGCCCCAGTCAAATCAATGCTGTATATAGCCAATGAGACGTGTGGAAGGGTGAACAGTTTCTTAAAACCTGACAGGTATAGATCGGAAATGTTGACAACATTGCCTGTACAGCATAAAGGGAATGGATTTTTAGTGACACTGTTGAAGAGTGATAGTTTCAGCTGCTATGAACAGGATTGGTGCCCAGAGCAAATCGGGGACTTTGTATTGTAACCTACTCGCTATAGTGGTTTTAAAGCATGAGATAGCTTTCCATATGTTGAATGACATTTAAGAAAATGTCACCCAAAGAGTTGCCTTTTAATAATATAATGAGTTTCATAGTATTTTTAGATAAGTTGAGAAAAATAGACTATTTCTGATACTTGACATGTGATTCATCACATATCTGTTGAATTCATGAATAATAAAAATTAAGTGAATCAGTGTAGACATTGAGCTTTTTTTACAAACGTGCACAATACACATGGCATTTGTGTGTATATTTATAATCACTGAGAGCTATTTAGACAGGACAGATAAACGCCCGCCCACATGGGTTTTAACACTAACTGCCTCTATTTGGGGACCTGTACTCTGATCTGAATGTATACACCTGCTAACTGAGAAAGGCGTGGCAGCAGGATGTTGTCATGCATTTAAATTTCATGATTATCTAGGTTTCTTGTTAAAATAAAAGCATTGGGTTAAAAGTGGTTGAGAGAGAGTATATAGAATAATTTTTTTCTGATGTATTATTCAAGAAGGTAGGGAACTCTAAAATTTCAAACTGTGTATCATAAAATAAACAATACTTTCCAAAGTAATTTATCAGGACCAACTACTTTTTTTCTTCTCTTTTAAAAAGAATTTGGAAAAGCAAAAGTCTTAAGTTGAGGAAAGCTATACTATTACAGTATTATATTATTGACTTTGGCATTAAGAGTGTTCTAAAATTTTTTCCAATTCTCCTTGCCTATGAACTAATCTCATATATGAAGAACTGTGTCCTCCCTACCCTCCCTTCCAACTTAACCTCTAAATTTTTCCAAGTGAGCGTCCCAAAGGAAAAAATCTTATATCCAGTGGCCAAGATTTGCTTCATTTGGGGGCACTAAGTACCACCTTCCTTCATACCAACCCCTCTAGTTGTGTCTAGCTGTGTCTTGAGTCCTTTCCACGGGATTCGGTGGTCACAGACAACATTTTAATAGTACTCAAAACTTCCAGTGCACATCAAAACAATTAGTCAGCTGGCGGTAACTAAACAATGGGCTTGATAGACTAAACTGAAATAAAGACTGCTCTCAGAGATAAGCTTCGTCTGCTGCATGATTACAGTCTCAATCACTGAAGCCAGAAAAAAAATTAAATCTTTCCAAATGTGTACTTTCCCACAATCAGCTGGGAAGAGGAGTAAAAGGAGTGAGAAGAGACCATCTGAGTTTTCCTCTGGCCACTAAGTCTAACCTGTAAAGCACGCATGTCTTTAATCCCGTAGGGTTGCGTTGTTTTTTTTTAATCCATTGGTAAAAATAGGAAAAGGGAGTCTTTCTGATGTGATCCGGAAGGTTTTCTTTTCTTTATTTTTTTGGCAGTTTTTGGCCAGGGCTGGGTTTGAACCCGCCACCTCCGGCATATGGGGCTAGTGCCCTACTCCTCTGAGCCACAGGTGCTGCCCTGGAAAGTTTTCTCGGTGTCTGAAATTCTTTTTCATGTAGCTACTTCAGTATATTGGTGAGATATATTTTGTGAAAGTCAGAACTCTGTTTATTGATCATTATTTCACATCTGGTGTAACCCCAGCCGTGGATGAGTGAGTCTGACGGAAGATTGCCAGTGGGCACCATTCAGCACTGTGAGCAAGGCAACTTTTTGTGTGAAAATACATAAAAACTGGCAATCTGGGAAGAGTAGCTGAAGATTACTGCCAATATAAAATTTAGATGTATTTAAAAGATGTTTTCATCCCACTGGAATACCAGTTATGGTATGCATAATTATTGCAATAGGGGGAAAGATAAACACACACACATGTGCACACACAGGCACACAGAAACATACACACATGTCTATACAGCTGGGTGGAATGGGGCGGTGCTAAGTTAAACCACTCAAGTTATTTAATCTGCACTGGGAGTTATCTATTATCTTCTCTCATTTTTTGGGAAGCGGGCATACATACAAGTTCTAGCTATGTCCCAGAGGTCACTTATTCAAGAAGGATTTTTATTTTCCCTTTGTAAATCTTACATGACAAGAGCCAGTGACCTCCCAGACATCTCTTTGGGAAGTGGGAGAGGACTACCTCTGCAACCTTTGAAGTTGCTATGCAAATAGAGCATGCATAATCCTGTTAGCCGGAATCCTTATCTTATCACTTGACTGGTTCTCCTAGAGAAGTTGTGCTGGTAAGGAATTAGCCCCAGTGGCTTCATAAGTAAGTCAGCAGACACTGCAGCCTCAGAGGTTTTGGCAGGCCCCTCTTCCAGTTTTCTCTGGCTTTAATCAAGGAAATTGTTGTGCGATATTGCCTTTTCAGTCCAAAGATAGACACCCACTCCGTGCAAATCACTGAGGCTGGCTTTATAATAATTTCTTTGTCACTATGAACAAGTTTTATGAATCAGTTACATCAGGGACATTGCATAGATATTGGCTGGGGTGTCCTATTAACACTTGGATCCGGGAGCCAAGTTAGAATGACGTAGGTGCCTGTAATAAGCTCCTGCCTTGTTTCTCCCCAGACACTGAGACCTGTGACTATGGCTGGCACAAATTCCAAGGGCAGTGCTACAAATACTTTGCCCATCGACGCACATGGGATGCAGCGGAACGGGAATGCCGTCTGCAGGGCGCCCATCTCACAAGCATCCTGTCCCACGAAGAACAGATGTTTGTGAATCGTATGTACCAGACGCGGGCTTCCTGAAACTTCGCACTTTCTCAGTTCTGATTCTGTTTATTAAACCCCCGTGTATGCACTACTGCAAAGTCATGTCACCTATGTTAGTCCCCCATGCAGAGAAATACTCAGCCATAATAGAGGAAAGCATTGCTTCATCTGCGAGCAGTAACTGGTGAAACATCATGCAGTAGGTTGAATCCTAAGAGATCAATATTTGATCATTTTTGACTTACTAAAACAACTGTTTCTGAGATCCAATACAGTATACATCTTACCATGGCTGCCTTCATAGTTTCAGTGTTGAGTTTGCATCTGTTGTCTAAAGTTAAAGAGAAAGTTGCTTTCAGATATTTCTATTCTGCAAATTAAAACTGAATGAAATAATCTTATCCTCTGGGCATATTGGTTCTCATTTAAGTTTCTAATTATTTTAAACCATAGAAAGTGAGCTAAATACTAACAACATGACTTGGTGGAGATTGAAAGCTCATGAAACTTAATACCAGAGCAGTTTAATAATTCCTTAAACTACAGCACAAAGGAGGGGGGGCTAGTGTTTATGTACCGATGTGGAGGAAATCGTTGCTCCTGAAGCATTGTTTGACGTTCTATTAAATATGTACTATCTTTTAGAATTTTGATTGTTAGTTTATAATTTGGGTAGGGGGTCTTCTCCCTTCTCCCACTATGATAACACATTTTAGGGGGGGGAATTGTGCAAAAAGGTCTGGTCAAGGTGTCCTCTTTTTAAAATGCTTTGAGAAGAAACATGTGGCTTCCAAAATTAGGCTAGCAAGGGGAAGGAAGACCTGGCCCGTTTGAGTGAGTTGCTGAATTTTTGCCAATGTGATCTCTTAACAAAAAAAGTTAAATGGAAAATTTCTATCATGAGTAAGGATGAAAAAAATAATTATTGTAAACTGCAAGGGATATGATCGTCCATGTCTGATATTTTAGTGTTTCACAATGTTGGCACATGAACTTTTTTGTTTCAAGCACGTTGGACAGAAGAACAAAAGATAGACTAGGAGAGATTTTTATGAGCAACTAAATAAAAATCCAGCCAGAAAAAGAAGCAGCATGATTCCCTCTGAAAATAATTTTCTTTGATATATTTTCATCCATACGTGGGAAAAGTAGTAAAAAATACCTGGGTTTTCTTTCCCCTTCTCTTAGGCCTGGGTCATGATTATCAGTGGATAGGCCTCAATGACAAGATGTTTGAGCATGACTTCCGCTGGACAGATGGCAGCACACTGGTAAGCGGCCTCTGCAAAGGATGTTAATTCTAGAAATCTGGGACTGGGCTCTGAGTGCATGTTACGGAGGGCACATGGTACTGCAGACAAGTTAAACAGGACGTTAGAAAAGAATTCTGAGCTAACTGATCTCACACAGCTCTCGCTCCAATTGCTGTGGCTCTGGGTAAATGAGGATCATGCCAGATTTCCACTGAATGAGAAAACCAGACAATCAGCAGCTTTGCCTCAACTATCCTTCAGGTGGTTCTATTGGCTTTTTATAGCTTCAGAACAAAAAGGAATAAATATAAGGAGGAAAAAACATTTTAAAAAGTACCTTTCCCTCTATCTGACGACACTGGAAATTTGATGTAAGGCATGGCCCATTTTTATCATTTTTATTTTAAAAAAAGGATTGTTGATTTATGATCTTGGACTCTCAGCCAACTAATTATGTACAGTAGAACCTCTGTAAGGGACTGTAACAAAGTGGTCAGCATATAGAGGTGGTCAACATAAAGGACTGGGCCTGCTCTACTGATATGTACATGTGGTATATGTCCAGTCTATGAAAATTGGGTCACCGTCAGGAGGTGATCAATGTGGGGAGGTGCTCAGCTATGGAAAGTCCGGTGTGTTTAATTATATTTCTACAGAAGTAAAGAAGTGACTTGAATATGCCAGCCACAGTTTTGAGAAGCCTGCAGTAAGTTCTTTATCAGAACAGGTGAAGCTGTTTTGAGCTACTGCTTGTAAACACAAATGAATCTGATTCTTTAAAAATAGTTCTAGTGTAATTGGCTATTCTGGTGGTACTGAGCACTGGCTGTACTTCAGAATCACCTGGGGGACATAATTAAAAAACTGGGGTCCAGGCCTCGGCCAACGTTCATTACAGCAAACTCCCAGCAGCTATATTTTCTAAGTGTTCCTAGGATTCTGAAATGCAAAATTAGGATTTACAGAGCTAGCCAGTAAGTGTAAGTTGAATTCTAAATAATTTCAAAGCTCTTTTCCTGCGTGAATTGCTGCGGTACTTGCACTTCATTCATTACCTGGCACTCACGGGGTTGAATGAGTTGGCCAAAATGTAAAAGGTTCATTCTAGAATAGATGCCAAAGTAATCTCTGCTTTTTGGAAATTCTTCTCTGTTCAGGGAAGCTACTCTGTGCTCCTGCAGACACACTGCTCTAAATAAACTTTTACGTGTCCATCACAATACTGAGCGCTTGTGTGTGCTTATTCCCCATAATAGCTTTTAGAATTGTGATGGCGTTTTTGGTAAGGAAGGCTGATCGGTGGAGCTGCTCGCTCAGAGTCACAAAGCTACTAAGTGGAGAAGCCTGTATTTGAACTCAGGCCTGCCTCCAAAGCCAGAGTGACTTAAAAAAAAAAAAAAAAAAAAGTAGCCCTTATTATAGTTTTTGCTTTGAGCAACCCCAAATAAAGTCTGGCTTGCTGTCTGCCTGTCATCATTCCTTATGTTTAATTAGCAATATCTGTCATTCAGAATTCACAAGTAGATTCTTTGGCAAGATACAGAAAAAGTAGGGAAAGTAGATCGTTCTGAGATGCAGGACCACAAGCTCAGAATGAACAGTCTCCTTTTCTTCTTACTGTCCTGTCTGGCTGTGTATCTGTAATTGTTGCCGCTTTTCAGTTTGCTGTACCTAAGGGGGACAACATTGGTCAGGTGGATGAATAACGTGGGGGTGATGTGAGTCTTTATATGTTAATTTTAACTGAAGGTAGACAATTTTGTTTTTATTAGTTTCATTTGTAGGTAAACATACAGTTAAAAGGATTCTTTCTACATATGACAGAAAATGAAAACTGTTTCTGCAATTTTTAATACGTATTTCATAGTATAGACATTCAAGGAACTTTCTTTGTTCAATGGATACTTCATTGTCTTGGAATAAATTGGGTTCTGCAATACTCACTGTAAGTCTGCCTCCCACAAATTTCCCCTATATGTAGCCCAGTGAAAAGTGCAGAACTTTACAATGCCCAGCACACAGGTGGCCAGTTCTGCCTGGTACTTAGCTTTGCACATCCAGGCCATCAATTACCTCAAAATGTAGCTCTACTGGCTGTGTTTCTGCATGTTCCAGCCTGGAGCCTAGACTAGCTGCCTTTGGCCAGGTGCAACATGAAAAATCTGTTTTTCCTACACACTGACCCAACTGAGCCAAGCCCCAATCTGTCAATGGTTATGTAGAATTGATGTATATGTTTGTATTTCTGCCCTGGTCTCTCCATTAGCTGCTCACCTCTTCAAAGAGGTGGTTCAAAGATGTGGTTCTTTCCCCTGCTTTTTAGTTCTCATGATGTCTAGGATAAAGCCTTATCCCTTATCCCTCTGAGTTTGGTTACAAAGTACTTAATATTGGCTTGTATCTGGCAGCTATGTGAGATCTGTAAAATGTCTTAGGAAACCTTCCCTGCCAGGTGCCACACAGGTGAGCTTGACTCGCCAGACGTAATTATTCTTCTGTCCCCAAAGAAGGCAACTCAACCAGTTTTTTCGGCTGTGTCCATTAATTTTTAGACACATAAATATTGTTGAAAAATAACTTAATTATCACTTCCATGGTCTAGGTTGGTCCTAAACTTGGTCGATTAGTGAGTATTGCACAAAGGAGAAACATTGATCTTTCTCTGAAATCTGCCTGTGAAATTTCCAGGGGGATATAACACGACATAAGGTAGATAACCACACAACTTAACAAGAAGCTTACTCTTAATTAATTCACACTTTTAACTGAAACCTAAGGATGATGGAGAGGGCCTGGCTTTGAAGAAGGCAGCAAATGTAACATGTCAATTAGCAAAATTTATCAAAGGACACGAGTAAATCTGGACAAAAACTTGGACAGATCTTTGGTTTCTTCTTAATTCCCTCTTTGTGTGAAATAAAAGTGTACTGAGGAGTGTCCCTTGACTTTGAACATTTTGGAACAGAGCAGACCATCTGCCCTGTCTCCCTCCCATTCGACTGATCTCGGGCCCACTTTCCTGCTGTCGTAACCACCCTTTCCTCCATCCCCTTCCTTTCTGAGACAGCCTAGGTGTCTCTAAAACTCGTTTGTAGTTCTTTCTGCAGTCCCCACCCCCTAACAGGTTCCATATGTGTGCAGCCCTTTGAATCCAATAGTTCTCCTTTGTAACACTGTTTACTCCAAGGTTTTTGCTTTTGAAAATGTCCCTACTAGTAAAGTCTCCATCCGGGAAGCAGTATCTGCTTATACGTGGGAATGGTGGTAACTTGACTGTGTGCAATTTTAAAGACTTTGTTTATGTTTTAAGTGACTTCTCTCCTCTTCTGCACACTCCCCCCCCATTTTTTGTTTGAAAGATTTATTAGAGCTTGTCCATCTTGGGAAGTAGAGCTGTATTCAAACAAAAAGATCCTTTGATATTCCCCTTTACCATCTTTTCATATGCAGTCTTACAATCCAGTGAGTTTGAATGATAATAAATTTTTATTAGGTCTCAGTTTCAGTGATTTCTTTTCCTGAAATAATTAAATTTCACTTTCAATAAACATATAGTATAATTTATATCATATTTCATATGATTAAGCTTTATGCCTAGATTAATTCAATTATGTACTTATACTGAATGAATGATGTTTGACCAAGGCATCTAAATTGCCCTTAGTTTTTAGATTTTGCTGGATTCGGTCCACATTATTGGCCTCTATAAGGTTGAGTTCATTGATAAAATGCCAAATCCTCATTTAAAAAACTTTTATATTTAAAGACTTTTTAAATTATTGATTTGAGGTGTTGGCCTACTACATTTCACACAAGTACACTCACGAATAAAATGGGGTCTAGCCCTGCCCTTGTGGTTCATGTCGTTTTCTCCTAACACATTTCTGTTTTCATTTGGACCCTTTGCTTTCTCCTCACCAGTTATTCTTTAACTGGACTATTGTTCTCTGGCAGCCAAATGCACCTAGTGCTCTATTAGGAACCCTGGCCAATAACTTCAATAATGAATTGCTTTACCTGTCACCCGAGTCATGTCTCCAGAGATACTAAGTTAACCCATCCAAGTTAAATACACATGAAAGTGGCAAACTTAAACAAACTTTTCTTATCTAACTGTTAGGCTATTAGCGGACTTTAAAGTTCTTTCTGTAACCAGTTGTTCAGTGAATGATTCCTCAGAAGTGTTCTCCCTCAGATCTGCTTTCCAGGGCTCATGACCTTTTCCTCCCCTGGCTGTGAACTCTTGTTACTCCCTTCTTAAAATTCTTCAATGTCTGCCTATCACCAGCGGGATAAAGTTTTAATTATTAGCCTGGTGAGTTAGAAAGCCCACCCACTCCACCTGTGACTCCTTGAGCATCTTTCTACCTCCACAGCCCCTGGAGTGTGCCCTGGAGCTCGTCCTCACCTCTTGGTCTTACTTTATTTCATAAACATTCAAGTGCTCTGCAGAAGAAGTGTCCTTCTTCCAGGAAGCCTTCCTGGCTGTGTATGACTAATAGCTCCTCTTGGCTGCTGCCACAGCTCTTTGGTCCTCTTAGTATCTTAGCACAGACCCCTGTGGGGTTGACTTCCTGACACTGAGCTATCTGACACACGGATTAACTTTAATCTCTATTTTTTCAGCACCTAGCAGAGTAGTTGACATAAAATAAATACTTAATGAGTGTCATTGGAACAAACAAGTGATAATCGATTACACAACCTTGGTCAACCGCTTCTGTCTTTTGAATCTTAAAATGTCTACCTGAAGTCTTTGGGCTGAATCTCTTTGTGACGTTTCTGATTTACCTAAATTAATGATCTGTATAAAGTTGTATCATAATGAAAAACATCAAAACATAATAGGTGGTGAAAAAAATATTCCTCAGGCACAGAAATATATAATTGAATAGAATTCATCTCACAAAACACACCAGCCCAAAGAGAAACAAGGGTTTCCACTGGAAATGGTGATGATTTTGTCCACAGTTGTCCTAGGAATACCTTTGTAATAAACTGTGCAAATTAAAAATAGAAAGTGGAAAGCAAACCGCCACGCCTGCGTGTTTGGGTTATATCAGGAAAGGGTTCCGTGAAGCTTTAGGAAACCAACAATTACTCAAAACTTTGAAGGAGGATTTTTTTTTTCCAAAATAGATACTTATTGAGTCAATAAGCAATGTTGGGTGGACATTTTAAGATTCAAAAGATAGAAGCGGTGGAGCATGGTTGTATACTTGCTGAGGAAAAATCATTTATATCCGAAATGTAATGAAAGCACATGGAAATATCACTGCTGAATGTTATCAGCTCCGTTTGTCTTTTATACATAGCTTGGCCCAGGATGATCTGGCTGCCTGAGGTTGGGTAGAGCTTCGGTTAGTCATCCTCTACCCAGGGCTGTTCATTCATTCCAGCACAGAGGAAGGCAGACACCAGAGAAGTCACGTTTCTCTGTCTATCTACTTCCTGGCAAAATAATGTTCACAACTTTCTTCTCAGCTGAAGACTGCCCTGTGTGTGTGGGACACACAATTAAAGAATATCAGAAACTCTCAAGGCCTTAACCACACTACTTTGTGTAATCTAACTCCCCAACATGGGTGTTACGATCAATCTGTAACAGGTCTCAGAGCTTTAAATCTGTTCCTCCCTTGCTCCCTCGTCTCTTTGCCTGCTTGGTTCTGGGGCAGGGATTCCCGTGGTCTGTGCTGCTCTCTTCTCTCCTCCATCAGTGGCTCCCCCAGCACCATCAAAGCTCAGCTCTCACCACTGGCCACTGGAGTCTTCAGCTGATCAGACACGGTTTCTTCCAAGAAAAATGTTACCTTAGATGGCGATGTCTGCAGGGTGAGAACTGAATGGAACTGATAATCCAGTTCTCTTTTCTAAATAGTGAGGAATTTTTTTGTGTTATTGTTTTGGAGACAGAGTCACACTTTGTGGCCTTCGGTAGAGTGCCATGGCATCACAGCTCACAGCAACCTCCAACTCTGGGGCTCAAGCCATTCTCTTGCCTCACTCTCCCAAGCAGCTGGGACTACAGGCGCCCACCACAACACTCGATTATTTTTAGAGACGAGGTCTCGCTCTGGCTCAGTCTGGTCTTACACCTGTGAGTTCAGGCAATCCACCTGCCTCAGCCTCCCAGCCATCAGCCTTAGTGAGGAGTTTTTGGAAGGTTTAATCTTTTCTGCAAGAAAGTCCCTACTTTATCCTAAGCATTAAAAAAAATTCTCTATCTCCTTCCCGTGATATACTTCTACTCTCTCTACTTGGTCAGCATCACTCTACTTTGTCAGTATCACTCCACCTTGTTGGTGTCTGCATTGAGGCTGTGGGTGTCTCTGCTTCCTGGAAAGTGGCTGTGGCTTCCTCCTTTTCATTCACCAGTGTCGGGAGGCAGGAGACTCCCCCCCCTCTCTCCTGCATTTGCTTCTAGTCAGGAGATTCTAGAGCAGCAGTTCTCAACCTGTAGGTTGCAACCGCTTTGTAACAATGAAAATGCATCCCGTATATCAGATATTTACATTATGATTCATAACAGTAGCAAAATTACAGTTATGAAGTAGCAACGAAAATAGTTTTATGGTTGGGGTCACTGCAATATGAGAAACTATATTAAAGGGTCACAGCATTAGGAGGCATTAGGAAGGTTGAGAACCTGTGTTCTAGAGCAAGTTACCAAATCACAGATCCATAAATGTCTTATGTTCTCGCTCTAACAGAGTCATCTTGCCCCTTGATAGTTATGATAGAAACTGCAGGAAAAAAATTGATAGTTTAATAAGTAAAATTAATTGCACAATTAACCTTTTTTACTTAAAAATGCAATTTAAGCTCTATCTGGGAGATAACTAGGTTTCGCTTTCCTGTTTTTCATTTTGATAAGCGTAGTCCAGCATTGGCAAGTGGGTTGGCAGACCTAGAACTTCCGGCACCCACTCACCACCCCCCCATTAGAGTTGCCAGTAGAGAAGGGCAGAATCGCTGTGAATTTGACTTTGAATTCAGAGCTCCCTCCTTTTTCATAAATGAACACATCAGGCTGTCAAGAAAGTATTGTGAGAATAAACAGCTTTGAAAAAGGTAGAAACTATAAAGAAATAGCCCTTAACTCAGGAAGAGACACTTGAAAGGAACAGAAAAAAGGAGCAACAAATTATAGGCCATAAACCATTATTCCATTTCTGCAGGAATGTATTGTTATTACCGGTTTATAAACACAAAGGTTCCATCCTCCTTCCTCTCCCAGATGTCTTGGACATTGAAAAGAGAATGGGGGTATTAACTAATTCCGGTGCTTTCTAAGATTTTTTTTGTATGTTTCTGCTCATTTGAAAGGATCACACTTGTGATTTGGCAGAAAACAAGCCAAAACAAAACTCCCTACACAAAAAACTTAAGTTTTCCTTTTTCTACCTGCAAATCTTAGAAGACTTTCTAGAAAAGTTTTGCAGATGGCTCTGTGTCGGCTGTGGTGTGGCACAAGTGCTAAGCCAAATGCCACTTCTCTGTGAACAAGTCACACTGCATATCAGCATTAATCTAATTAGGTTAAACTTCCAGGCTTTTATTATATTAACCCAAAAGCCAAGGAAAACATATGCACTTTCCTTACCCTTTAATACATTACTCATGAATGGAAGAATTCTCAGATTCCTCTCTGCAGGAAACCGCTGCGTTTCTAATGAGAACTTTGACTTGTGTTGAAGCTTCAATTGGTTTGGAATCAACCAGCTCCTCCGATTCCACCTGTGAAATATCATGACTCATAGAACATAAATCCGTCCTCTCTACCTTGCCTTTATTTGAGATCAGATAGCTGGTGAAGGGAGGGACAGCTAGAAGAACAATAATCATCTCCGGAAAAATGATTCCATATTTGACAAGATTATCCTAAAAAAAAAGAAAGGAGGAAAAAAACTTGTTGATTCAGTAGTTCCTTTTCACAGATGACTTTCCAACATTGTCCCATGAAACTTTAAAATCACATGCAGATATTGAAACGTAATGGCTAATTAGTTTAAGATGAAGCATAACTGCGGAAAGCCAGTCCTCCTTCCAAATTAAAAAAAAAAATGGAATGGGTTTTGGCAATTTCTCCTTGCGTTTGGTCGTTTGCACTTCATGACCTGTGCAAACAAGCTTGGGTGAAGGGGCCTCCTGGCACCATTCACTGTATGGATTAAACGCAAGTTGCTTTGTGGCTCTCTGCTTGAGGCCCCCTGTCTCGCAGTGGTCTCTGTGGGAGTAACTCACATCCTTCTGAAAATGCTGTAGATAATTACTGCTTTGTAGGGCAGTGAGCTCACACTATTACACAAGATTAGCGCTGTTCTCAAGAACCGGCCAGATTGTCTCTCCTGGGCAGAGGTTTGCCAGCTAGGAAAATAATGGGCATATTGCCACTTTAACAACTATCAGGAGACCCCAAGTTAGTTTTTCTTCCCTTCAGCATATTCGTGTTGGTAAGATCCAACTCCAGGCTGCCAGCATAGGGTAGGGACACCCAAACAAACGCCTCTTTCTCCTTTAAAACAAAGCTGCTCTTTTCTTTCCAGTTGTGGGTCAGTGAATTACCCTGTTCAACTAAGAGACAAAAGCAAAGCCATAACATACCTTAAAACATAAATAAATAAGGACTGGGACTGCAGTAACCTTCAACAAGTACAAGAATCAGAAAAGGGTCCCTCTCCACCTTGCAGGGAAGTCAGTCGTCCTTAACAAGTTAAATAAAACAAAGCTAAATGTACCCCCACCTCAGACTGCAAACAAATGCCTATTGTGTCCGACAGCCATCTAGGGATAAAAAAGTCATTTTAAAGTTGCCAAATATTTTGGTTTCTGTAATAAGTAGTCCTGCAGCCTCTTTTCAGATAACCGTTTGACCTGTGCTCTCAAAGGCCAGGGCTAACCCGGCGTGGTTATTCTGGGTTTGCTATTCAGTGAAAAAAATGGTTTCTTCTCGGTGTGTGTTTCAAATAGGTACCATCCTCTAGTGAAAAGTCTGTTCTGTTTGGAATTTGCTTTTGTACTTTGGTGGTTATCTGCTCGCCCTTGCAGCCCCTGCATTTGAGTTTCATTTTGTAGCTCTGAGGGTACAGCACTGGCATACCGGCCCCAGGTGATGAAAGGGTTTGTGCACAAAGAAGTCAGCTTCAGTGCCGGTGTCGCATTTTCAAAGCTAACCTAGATAAGTTTTTACCTAAAAACAAACGGACTGTGATTCGCGCAGCAGAGATTTCACTCTGTGCATAGGTATTTTTCTATGATCTGACCTGTTCTAAGGATTTGAGTGGATGTTTCAGACTTGATTTGGATTCTAATACAATTTTACCATTGATGTAAATCACATAATAATTTTAAAAGGCAAAAATGCAAAAGAATAAACTATTGTTGATGAGCATTTTAGTCAGATGGATAATTTAGAATCAGGTGTCCTCAAACTTTTTAAACAGGGGACCAGTTCACTGTCCCTCAGATTGTTGAGGGCCGGACTGCGGACCCCGGGATGAGTCAGCTGCTAAGCAAGACAGGCAGCTACGGCAAAAACACCCAGTGGGCAGGATAAATGTCCTAGATGGGCCGCATGTGGCCCGTGGGCCATAGAGGACACCTGATAGATTGTAGCTACAGCTGCCTGTAACTAAACAGAATGAGATCAGCTTGGTCAATACTGTTTAGCTGAAGTCCAACTTCATGTTTTCCCTCAAAAAACTGGGAGCACATATCACAGACACTTCTTTACTCTTTTTTTGCCACATGAAATAATCATAAATTGGAGTATTCTAAGTTCTCTTTTGTTCAGAGGTGTTACTAATTCATAATGTAAGGATGGATATATATCACCACCTAGTGGCCATCTTTTATTTTGTGTTTCAAAACTTGTTCCTAGACCTCCCCCCAGATCTAAGCAGGAATAATATTCTCTGTGATTTAAGTTCCTGCGGCTCTGAGTAGTTTAAAAATTTAGTATGAATTGTACGATATTATGAACACGAAAGTTAAACGTACAAGGAGATGACTTTTCAACGCAGTGTAAAGCTAACACACGTAGTCACATGCTTAGCAAAATCCTAGCAACTAAGGCAAATATTGGGATGGATCAATTTTATATCTTGACTTGGTAGTAGGAGACAACCCAGCAGAAAGTTTTCCTTGGCTGGTCTTCTTAGGAGGAGAAGCTCCGAGGCTTTGTGGTTGTTCATGAAATTTTTTACTGCAAATTAAATTAGCACTGTTTGGAGGGAGAGAGTATATAGCCAGAAGCAGTGATTAGACTGTTCAAGGAAAAAAAATAGAAATTATAGTTTGAAGTCGAGTAAGTTCTCCCCCAAATTAAGGTAATATATTTTGTCATTGAATGGCTTTACTGGACAAATGTCAAGAATGGTACTTCTCAACGGGATGTGTGTGATTGTTTAAGGGGGCTTGCTCAGATCCACAATGGTTCCAAAACATAGTCTTTAGTTGGCCATTCAAGATAACATAAATTGGCCAGGTGCAGTGGCTCATGCTAGCACTCCAGGAGGGTGAGGCTGGGGGATCGTCTGAGCTCAGGAGTACAAGACGAGCCTGAGCAAGAAGGAGACCCTGTCTCTACTAAAAATGAAAAAGCTATCTGGGGGTGTTGTGGTAGGTACCTGTAGGCCCAGCTGCTCAGAAAGACTGAGGCAGGAGGATTGCTTGAGTCCAGGAATTAGAGTTTCCTGAGAGATAGGCTCACACCAGGGCACTGTAGCCTGGGTGACAGAGTGAGACTCTTAAAAAAAAAAAAAGATAATATAAATTATAATGAATTTTAAAGAATGAAGGGTAATTGCTTCCAAGCTAAAAAAATGTCTCCAATGATGTGGGTGGCTAAATAGACAGATACAGTAGACCTGCAGCAATTGCAAATTTAGGATCTTCAGTTCCAGTTGTACATGAGAACTACTGAAGTTCCACAATATGAAATCATTTGTACTTTTTGTTCAGGCACAAATTTGAACTGTGCCCCATGTCTGACTAGTGTGTAAGAATGGTTTACTTAACTCCCAAGTCTAATGGGCAGCTCAGTTTTCCAGTCTCCAGACGTCTATTGCTGTTTTCTCTAGTGTAGTTATGGTAGGAACTTACCAGCTGCACAGATCTGTGTGAAAAGGTGCCTTCCCAAGGCTCAGAGACCTTCTTTAGTGCCATGAAGAACTGTATATGCAGGAGTGTGTGTGTGTGAGAGAGAGAGAGTGTGTGTGCTTCAAAATATGACTTACAAAAAGATGAACTTTAACTTATGTGCTATCTATGAAAATTCTGGGTTTCTTTCTATTTATATTCTCCTTTAGGAGCCAGTAGAGAAGAAAAGAAACCAAGAGATTCGAAACAGAGTATCTGACCCTTTCAGAGAACCAGTGCCCAGTGATTATTCTGTGTAGTTATTTGATCAAGTTAAGAAATTGTAAAATCTTGGTGAAATTTGGATTTTTAGAGAAAATGATCTCACTCTGTTGCCCAGGCTGGTCTTGAGTGACCTCTCTGCCCTCCCCTCCCCTCTGGTGATCCCACCTCCACCGCCCAATGCATGGAGCATGAGCCGCCTCAGTGTCAGTCAAAAGAATTTGCAATGGTTTGGGATTGTGAAGAAGAGCTAGTTACTAATGAGGTTGGTAAGAACAGTGGCTCGCAAAGCGTCTCCGTCTTTGGCTCAGAGATGGATTTGCTTCTCCATGTGTTGCATAGAGAACCACCTGGGATAAGGTGGCCACACAGCAGTGGCCGGTACTGGAGGGCCATGCTTCCTTTATTTAACTGAAAGCAGAACTGGAAGCTGAACCCAAGGAAACTTTTTAAAGCAAGGAAGAAAACAAAAATTCCTGGTTTATTTCTGTCTTATTTATTTACATAAAAAATGCTTTTTTAATCTTAGCAAAAAGGCAGTCATCTGTGTAAGGAAAAGGTTAATTAGTTATACTGCATCTTTATATCAGCTTGTTTTGTTTATTCTTACGATACTGGTTATCTAATGAGGTTTTAGGGCCATTGGTCATTGCTATGTGATGTGTATTTTAAAAGATGAAAGATCATCTTCTATCTCTGAAGGGAGGTTGGACCTTGTAGACCCTCCATAGTCAGAGATTGACCTTGAATGGACGTAAGCCCTGTTTGACTTTAATAGATGATTGGTAACTTTCAAAAGCAGACACCTCTCCCCAGCCAGCATTTCCCCCCACCTCGGGTCTGTTAATTGACTTAAATTGGAGACTTGCATAGAGGGAGGTAGGAGAGAAATAGATAGCTCTCTAGCCAGTCTGAGTGAGCTGCAGGATGGGGCTTCTTTTTTGTGTGGATGTGAAATAGAAGGAAATTTTTAACAATAAAGTACAGATTATTTGGAACAAAATAATCTAAGCATATATTTTGATAGATTTTGATGAATAACTGATCTACTCTGACCTTTCCCCCCACAATGTTAAGATCGGTTCTCATTGAGTCATCCGGTTTGTGGACACAATTTTCATTCCAAAGAGCCATATGTACTAGCTGTTGGATTTTATCCAGCCGTTTTTTCTTTCTTATCATTTTATTACTTTGGCAACTGACATGCTTGAACTCAATTAGGGGAAAAAGAAACAGAAAACAATACTTAAAAAGTGACTGAATCCAATTAATTGAAACGATTGTCTTTTTGGGGATGTTTCTATAGATCTGAGAGCTAGTCATTTAACTGGAACTCTAAAAATAATTTTTATTATACAATATACAGCATTAAGCAGTTTCCCACCAGGTAGAAAATGATTATCTCTTAATGAAATGCAAGAAAAAAAATTTTACATCTGAATTGGCTTTCCTGTTCATCAACTGTTTGAGTTGTGCGTCATAATTTTCTCTGCCATCAGGAGAGAGTGAAAGTACTAAGTAATTTTTGAGTTCTCTTTCAGGTATAGTAGTGATCTAATACTTGGCCTTGGGAAGGCAATAAGAGTTCAGGGTTTGCACAGTGGTTATGGCATCAGCCACGTACAACGAGGCTGGAGGGTTTGAACCCAGCTCGGGCCAGCTAAAAAAAACCAAAACAACAATGACAACTGCAACAACAACAACAACAACAACAAAATAGCCAGGTGTTGTGGCAGGCGCCTATAGTCCCAGCTACTTGGGAGGCTGAGGCAAGAGAATTGCTTAAGCCCAAGAGTTGGAGGTTGCTGTGAGCTGTGACATCACCGCACTCTACTGAGGGGGACATAATGAGACTATCTCAAAAAAAAAGAAAAAGAGTTCAGGGTTTGGAGTGGGGAATTTGAGTTTCTGTGGCACAGACAAATGTGCAGAGGCATGGTCAGCCTTTATTTTTGTCTAAGGGGTTAAAACAAATTCTCTAAGCCTTGCTGGCTTTTTGGAATAATTCTTGGTTTGCCTCTCTGGCCCTAGGAGAGGGTTGGTCCAGGGTAGATCACCCAGGATGTTTGTTTATAATTCCAAGTGAAGGGGAAAAAATCCGCATGGAAGGTGGTGAGTTTTTCTTTGCTCATTCCAAGAATTTATACTTCTATGTGTATGAGACATTGTATTGTGTGAGAGTCTATTATATATATTCTTATAACTCAAAATTGGTTCCCTGAGGAGGGATTTCTTCTTAACATTGAACTTTAGTGGGAAAAAAGCTACATTGCTGAACCTAAAGTCAAAGATTTATGTTTTATACTCCTTTTCCCTGTAAGTAATATTAAATAAGGCTGTAAAGATTTCAGGAGGAAACAAAGAAAATTGTTCAGAAACCTGGAGTTTTCTTTGCTAAGTCAGTTTGGCAATAACATGGAGCAAAATCAAAGCATCCAGCCAAGATAAATGTACACAATGGAGCCATCAGATATGAGGTAATAGCGTGGCGTGCCTGTGGGTATTGGGCATTCCTGTAAAAACCACAGGGCTGAAATTTGGTCCCGCACCATTAAGGCACAGCTCTGCCAAGCAACAACAGGAACACACGTTTTAAATCACTGCTGCGAGCCAAATGCAATTCTCACCAAAGACAATTAAATCTTTTACCAGAGGTCTGAGTCTGGGCAGTTTGAGCTCGGAGAACCACTTGAGTGACACGGAATCCCACTCTCATTTTAGCGTGAAAATGAGATAGTTATTGGTCAGATCAGGAGGAAATGTCAGTTCCAAAAACTACACGGCAGTCAGGTGACTTTGGTAAAAGAAATGATTTTTGTTAAGGTTAGTGTGAAAAAGGGTTAGCTAAGAAATCTGGGGGTTCTTTCTGATAAATGCATGGAGCATTTTATAATGCTCATGTTTAGTGATTAGAAAAGTAATTTATTCTCTCTCTAGAGAACTTAAAAATGCATACGAACATAGGCGGCGCCTGCAAAAGAGTAGGGCACCAGCTCCATGTGCCGGAAGTGGCGGGTTCAAATCCAACCCCGACCAAAACCTGCAAAAAAAAAAAAATACATAAGAACATATAAAATACAATATCTGGTCAGTCTCATATCATTCAGACATAAATGCTGTAAGAGACCAGGCCTTTGCTTTTTGTCCTTTACACATACACACATACTCGTACACATCATAGCTGTACCAAAGAATATCTGTAAAATTTGGATCATTATATATTTTAATTTAACACTTCTTTTCCTATTTCCCATTTACTTATACAGGGTAGACATAAAATTCATGTGCAATTTAATAAATGTAGAATATAAATGTCTTAACACAATAACTAAGAAAATGACATGAAGGCTATGTTAACCAGTTGGATGAAAGTATTTCAAATTGTATACAGAAGCAGCACTCTGTGCCTCATCCCCATGATAGTATTAATGTACACATCTATGATTTCATTAAAAAAATAGCTTAACATAGGAAATTGCACACGAACATTGTGTCCACCCTGTCTATTTCAAAGACAAAATATTTGACTTCATTTGTTTGGCTTTATCATCATCATTGAACAGACGCTCATTCTATAGATGGTATCTCATTTACTGCTAGGGTAAATAGTTATTTCACATCAAATATGCACATCTCTGATTATTTTTTAGGGTAGAATTTTAGAAGTGGATTATTGTGGGCCAAGGCTAGGAAGGTTTTTTTGAACCTCCAGATATGCATTGCCATTTGTTTTCCAGAAAGGTTATTTCCTTCCACGGGCTCCATAACTGCCTCTCTCCCTCATTACTTATTGGCTAGCAGAAAGCAATGCCTTTGATTAGGGATAGACATGGGCAAGGAAGTGTGAAACACCCCATGCCGTCCCTTATTTCTAAATATCAGACTAATTATTAAACAACATCAAGATAGATAGAGTCCCTGGCATTGGGACTCTAAAAAAATGCAAGAAATAAGTAAATTATATAGGTTGTTAGAATCAATAAGTGTTACAAAGAAAAGTAAGTCCAGCAAGGGAGATGGGACCACGTGGGTAGAGGCAAGGGACAGAGCGTATTGCACTCGTATTATCAGAATGCTGGAGTTTTTTCTGTCTTCTGCTTTCCTGTAAGAGGCTATCTAGAAAGTAAATTAGGAAATGTTGAGCTCCAAAATCCAAATTGAATATTTGAGGAACTCTGGAATATTTGACTATAGAAGGTATTAAATGCCGATTTTTGTTCATTTTAATGAATTCCTATTCTTTTAGTTTTTACTTTCATCCTTTGTTAAAAACAGCTGAGTTCTATACCAGGGACTTTTGTGCCCCTGCTTTTTTGCTTATCTATTAAAAGATAGAAGTGAAAAAAAGAAGAATTTCTTCTTCTTCTTCTTCTTTCTTCCGGCATGGTGGCTGGAGGGTAAGGGACGAATGAAAGGCAAAGGGAAGGAAACAAAAGTAGAGGGAAAACAGTGAGGTAAGTGGAAAGCCGGGCCAGGGCAAATGTTGGTTTCTGGCTGCAGGGACACTGAGTGGGGACACTCACAGACACTGAGCACTGTGGTCTGAGTGCTCTCATACCTGGGGGCTCCTCAACACCCTTTCCAGGACCGTCTCTCTGGTAGTAACTCAGTGGTACTATTCAGACTACTAGAGTTATATTTTTTTCCACCCCCCTCCCTCCTTCCCTCTCTCTGCTCTTCCTTTTCCCCACTCCCTCCTTCCTCCTCTCTCTCTCTCTCTCTCTCTGCTCTCCCCTTTTCCTGCCCCCCACTGTGTCATTAATTGTCATTAATTGTCCTCAAATCAAGATTGAGTACATAGGATTCATGCTTTCCCATTCTTGTGATGCTTTACTAAGAATAATGTGTTCTGCATCCATACAGGTTAATACACATGCTGTGAAGTCTCCATTTTTTTAATGGCTGAATAATATTCCATGGTATACATGTATCACAGCTTGTCAATCCATTCCTGGGTTGGGGGGCATTAAGGCTGTTTCCACATTTTGCTGATTGTAAGTTGAGCTGCAATAAACAGGCTAGTGCAAGTGTCCTTATGATAAAAGGATTTTTTCTTCCTTCTGGGTAGATGCCCAGTAATGGGATTGCAGGATCAAATGGGAGGTCTAGCTTGAGTTCTTTGAGGGTTCTCCATACTTCTTTCCAAAAAGGTTGTATTAGTTTACAGTCCCACCAGCACTGCAAAAGTGTTCCTTTCACTCCACATCTACACCAGCATCTGCAGTTTTGAGATTTTGTGATGTGGGTTATTCTTGCTGGGGTTAGATGATATCTCAGGGTGGTTTTGATTTGCATTTCTCTAATAATTAGGGACAATGAGCATTTTTTCATATGTTTGCTAGCCATTCATCTGTCTTCTTGAGAGAAGGTTCTGTTCATCTCTCTTCCCCATTGGTATATGGAATTACTGGCTTTTTTCATGTGGATTAATTTAAGTTCTCTATAAGTCCTAGTTATTAAGCTTTTGTCTGATTCAAAATATGCAAATACCCTTTCCCAATGTGTAGTTTGTCAATTTGCTTAGGTTGTTGTCTCCTTAGCTGTACAGAAGCTTTTCAGTTTAATTAAGTCCCATTTGTTTATTTTGGTCATTATTGAAATTGTCATGGCAGTATTCTCCATAAAGTATTTTCTCCTGGCTGATATTTTCCAGTGTTTTTCCTATGCTTTCTTTGAAGATTTTTATCATTTCATGCCTTAAATTTAAGTCCTTTATCCATCTTGAATCAATTTTTATGAGTGGAGAGAGGTGTGGGTCCAGTTTCATTTTTTTTACATGTGGATATCCGGTTCTCCCAGCACCATTTATTGAATAGAGGGTCTTTCCCCCAGTATATGTACGTATTTGGTTTATGGAAGATTAGGTGGTTATAAGTTTTAGGTTCATTTCCTGGTTTTCTATTCCATTCCAAATGTCTATGCCTCTATTTTTGTGCCAGTACCAGGCTGTCTTGACCATATAGCCTGTAGTATAGCCTAAAATCTGGCATGCTGATGCCCCTGGCTTTATTTTTATTACTAAGAACTGCCTTAGCTATACAGGATTTTTTTCTGGTTGCATACAAAATGCAGAATCCTTTTTTCCAAGTGTCAAAAGTATGATGTTGGTATTTTAATAGGGTTGAATCAGTAGATTGCTTTGGGAAGTATAGACATTTTAACAATGTTGATTCTTCCCAGCCATGAGCATGGTATGTTCTTCCATTTGCTAATATCCTCTATTTCCTTTCTTAGGGTTTCATAATTTTCTTTGTAGAGGTCCTTAACCTCTTTTGTTAGGTACTTTCCTAGGTATTTCATTTTCTTTGAAACAAGGGTGAAAGAAGTTGTGTCCTTAATTAGCTTCTCATCTTGGCTGTTATTGGTGTATACAAAGGCTACTGACTTGTGGACATTGATTTTACATCCTGAGACATTACCATATTTTTTGACGACTTCCAGGAGTCTTGTGGTTGAGTCTTTGGGGTTCTCTAAGTATAATATCATATCCTCAGCAAAGAAGGGGAGTTTGACCTCCCCTACTCCCATTTGGATGCCCTTTATTTCCTTGTCTTACCTAATTGTACTGGCTAGAATTTCCAGCACTATGTTGAATAGTAAGGGTGACAGAGGACAACCTTGTCTGGTTCCAATTCTAAGTGGAAAAGCTTTCAATTTAGCTCCATTTAGTAAGATATTAGCTGTAGGTTTGTCATAGATAGCTTTGATCAGTTTAAGGAATGTGCCACTTATGCCTAAATTCTTCAGTGTTCTAATTAGAAAAGGATGCTGGATTTTAGCAAATGCTTTTTCTGCATCTATTGAGAGGATCATATGGTCTTTGTTTTTGCTTCTGTTAATACAGCGAATAACATTTACTGACTTGCATGTATTAAATCATCCTTGCATCCTTGAGATGAAACCTACTTGATCATGATGTATGACTTTTTTGATGATAAGCTATAATTTATTGGCTAGGATTTTGTTGAGAATTTTTGCATTTATATCCATTAGTGAAATTGGTCTGAAGTTCTCCTTTTTAGTTGGGTCTTTTCCTGGTTTTGGTATCAGGGTGATGTTTGCTTTGTAGAATGTGTTGGGGGAAGATTCCTTCCCTCAATTTTTTGAAATAATTTCTGCAGTATGGGAAGAAGCTCTTCTTTGAAGGTTTGCTAGAATTCTGGTGTAAAGCCATCTGGCCTGGGGCATTTTTTTGTTAGGAGATTTTTTAATTGTTTCTTTGATCTCAGTGCTTGAAATTGGCCTGTTCAGAAGATCTATTTATTCCATGCTAAATCTAAGGAGAGGGTGTGATTCCAAATATTGTTCCATTTCCTTCACATTGTCAAATTTCTGGGCATAGAGTTTCTGGTAATATTCAGAGATAATCTCTTGTATCTCTGTGGCATCAGTTGTTATTTCCCCTTTATTATTTCTGATTGTGGTTATTTGAGATTTTACTTTATGACGGTAAAGATAAGAAAAGCTGAAAATTTGTTGCACTATAATCACAGCTATATAAAATCATACGTGTGTGTAAGGGTTAGGTGAAACTATGTTAGATCATAATGATGAGATTATGATTTTTTTTAGTTGTACCTCCATTAATTTTAAATTGAATTAGCAATAACATGATAATATTTCTTAAATTGAGGGTTGAGTATATGTTGAGGGATCTGGGATAACTAGAACAAAATTTCTCAGTGATATTTCATTAGCCAAAAAATAGATATTTGTTGAATAAAGACTTTGAGGCACAAATATTTTCCACCCAGAGTTGAATGGTCTTTTTCTTGACCATCAAAATAATTTCAAATATGTTGTGATATAATCCTACTCCTGTTCTTATGTTACTCTTGAGGAGCAAGTAATAACCTTCTCCCTCCATTTTTACAGCAATATGAGAACTGGAGGCCCAACCAGCCAGACAGCTTCTTTTCAGCTGGGGAAGACTGTGTTGTAATTATTTGGCACGAGAATGGCCAGTGGAATGATGTTCCCTGCAATTACCATCTCACCTATACTTGCAAGAAAGGAACAGGTAATGATTATCCCATTAATAATGTATACTTACTCTGCATTTCAATTATCATGAGAATTCCAGAGCAATAGGTTTAATTCTTTGAGACACAAGTTGAGTATGTCATCATGTCTTATTACCGGGAATATTTCACTCTTTCAATACAGTTGAAAAGTTTGTTTTCCATAATATTCTCATCTTAGATTTCAGGTGCTTAAGTTAACAAGGTGGCATTAATGTAGGAAGACTGCCTAATAATATCTTTAAGAATAGCAACTGCCAGCTAGCAGGCCTATAGAGTTTTGGGGGGTTTTTTGATGAGGAGAACATTTTTTAAAAAATTAGTTGTCCATAATTAAACTGGAGTATACTACAACATAATGTGGATTTATTGCTTTTTTAAAAAATGAGAAGAGCTGGTTCCACTTAACCGGTCAAAATTGTCAGTGGCAAGTCACTGTCCACTGTGGTCTCCACTGTGTGCCGTCCTCACTCTCTTCTTCTGCTGTTTGTGGGTTTGGGTCATGATCCTGAAAGACACTATGTGAATATATAATCCCAAATGTTGAAATCCCAGAAGATCAAAATCCTGAAGATGTATTTCTAGAAAAAGTAATTGTAAAAAGTTCTTTAAAAGACATTTATTTACTTATTATAAATGGAATTTATTGGGAAAACATACAAAAACATGATAGAACACTTCAATAGGCCACTTTACACAACAAAATAAACGATAACACGTATTTTTGCAAGCATGAACACTCAGATATACCACTGACAGTTGCATGAGCATAACAAACTATGTTGAGATGGATCAATGTGAATCACAATGGTTGGTAATTGTGTGCACCCAGCTTTGTAACCGCAGCATCTGAAATACCATGACAACTTGGTCTTTTGACTAGATCAGTCAAAAATTGAGATAGGTAATAATTCTACCTAACATGATGCAACTATCCTGTGTACAATGGAAAACTCACTAATCTTTTCCCTAGAATTTGGCTTTCAGGATTTTAACCTCTGAGATCATAGTCTTTTGGGATTAAGATTTAGGAGATTTTAGATTTTAGGGATTTTGATCTTTGGAATTTCAACATTTAGGATTATGGCGTTCACAATTGTACCTTTTGGGATTATGAGCATCACTAGTTTTTGCTAACTGCCAGGTCTCTGTGAGCAGTTGAGATTTTTAATCATTTTCTTAGAAGCATCTTTTATGCTTAAAAACCATAGAACACAAGTGCCATCCTACATCTGTGGATAAATATCTGCAACATATGATAAAATAAAAACATCTGCAATGTAAATCTCATGAAAATCGTTCAATTATCGTTAAATAGATAACACTTAAAAACTAATTTTAAAAAATATGTTGCATTTATCTTTGGCCAATATGTTTGTATTTCTAATGCATGCTATATATATAGACTTATTCTCTCAGCAAATAGAAATTCTGTACATTGTTTACACCTGTTTGCAATTGATAATCATGTTAAAACATGAATATTCAGTCCCTAGACTCAGAGTGTTTCTTACCTAAAATAAAAGTACAAAGTAGAAATGTGAAATAGAAGCCTATTTGATTTATTTGTCTTTGAATACAAAAATAGAAAATCTAAAAGCATGCAATCTATAACTATTTTAAGAAGACTTAAACACCAATAATGAGGAATTCTCCTAAAAGAAAGAAAATACTAAGATACACAAAGCCATAGTCTCAGACGAAACTATTCACAAACTCAGCTGTTACGCTGCCATTTTCTCACACAGGTAGAATTTACTCTGAATACCTTTTCTACATGAGCAGCTTTCCTGACAATGTGCCTCACTTCAGCACTTCTGGGATGGGACTCATAAAAATAGCAAATCAAGTATTTGCTATTTTTCTTTTACCAGTGTAAGAAGTCTTTAAGCTGTTTGTCTTTATCAAATGTCATGTTTGCCTTCTTAGACCTCCAAGTGGTCCCTGGAGTCACGCTTTTCATTTTGTGATCTAAACATTCTTATATTTCCTGTGTTATTTTTTCTTATAGCAGGGTTTCTCAACAGCAGCACTGTTGACATTTCGGGTTGGATAATTCTCTATCGTGGAAGTCTGTTCTGTGCATTGCAGCATGTTTAACACCCTGCCTGCCCTCTCTGTACTGAACGCCAGTAGCACCCTCCCCGCTTCACATCTCCGCTGCATTGTGACAAGCAAAAATGGCTCTAGACGTTTACAGATGTCTCAGGAAGGTTTTGGGGGGAAGAAGAGGCAAAATTGTCCCAGGTTGGGAAGCACTGCCCTGTAGTCAAAAAAAGATTCACAGAAACAGCATTATGGTTTACATTTCCCAATGGGAAACGAGTCTTCTAGAACCTTGGCCCTACTTCATTAAAGAAGAAGAAAATAAAACTATTCTTGTATTTTATCTCCCTAGTGGATGATTTTTATTTATATGCAATTGATTCTTTGCTAATCCATTCTCTGTGGAATTTTATAAATGTTTATAGACTTGTGTGAAAGATATTCTTTTCTCCTTTCAGGTATTTAAAACCAACAGACCTAAGTAGTTCTACTTTTAATTAACTATTAAATTCTTGTAGAGTATTATAATATATACAAAAGCCTTTTTTCTTTTTTTAAGAAGACCACCCTGCCTACTACCCATACATCTTTGGAGTATCCTGTGGGTTCCTCCCAATCTCATTCAATGACTTCCCAACTCCCACCGCATAAAATGACTTAGTGCCCTTTCTTTTCCTTTTAATATTGTTATTAAATATTATTAAGCTTACATCCCTAAACAACAAATTGTTTAGTCTTGCACGTTTTTGGATGTCGTGTAGGTGGACTCACATTGCGTATATTCTGTGCTTCCTTTTATTTTGTTCAGCACTATGTCTGTGAGATGTATGCCTGTTGTGCACATATCTGCCTGTCCTTTGTTTTTGTTGTTCTACAACGTCCATTGTGTGGCCATACAACATTTTATTTATCAATTTTCCTATCAGTGGACATTTGAGTTACATTCAGTTTTTTGATATCATAAACCATGTTTCCATGAACATGCTTGAGCTTGTTCTTGTAGACTTTTGTTGAGTTTCCGTAGGGTGTATTTTCTAAGGGCAAAGGTGCTGAGTCATAGGATACATCTGCCATGAAATTTACTGAAATATGCCAAATTATTTTCCAAAGTGGTTGTACCAATTCACACTCCCACAAGTAATATATGATAGATCCTGTTGCTCCACATCTTCCCCAACACGATATTATGGGACTTTGAAATTTTTGCCAGTCTGGTGGGTATAAAATATTAACTCTTGTGATCTAGTTTGCATTTTTGAGACTTCTCCCTGAATATCTTTTCATGCACTTATAGGTCACTTGTAGCTCTTCTTTTGTTAAATTTCTATTAATATCATTCTGTTATTTTTGGAAATTGGTTGATTATCTTTTACATATTAATTTGTAGGAGCTCTTTTTAAAGTTTGGCTGCTAATCCCCAGACAATTTTAAATGCTGCAAATATCTTCTCCCTATTTTTGATGAGCAGAATTCTTAATTGTAGTGAACTTTCCTTAATGGACTCTGAACCTTTTTATAGCTTAAGAAACTTTAACCTATATGTTGTTCTCTAAATGTCTCATAGTTTGCCTTTTGTATTTAACTATTTCAACTTCCTACAATTGATTTTTGATGTATCCTCTGAGGTACTGTTTTTTTTTTTTTTTTGTGAAGATACAGTCATCCAAGTGAAAAGACTGCATCCACCCCACCTTTTCTGCCATGTTGCTTCTGTTAAATATTAAGCATATATGTGGCAGTCTGTTTCTGCTCTGTCCTCTTATCCTTGCCAATGAATTATTTTAGCTTTTTTGTAAGTCTTCATATGTGAATAATTTTAGAAGAAATCTATATAATTCTTTCTTCACAATTATAAAAATGACTTCTAATTTGTCAGCATAGCAGTATAGGGTCAAGTGTAATAAACTATCTAATTGATCATTTTTAACCTTCTGTTAAAAAATTGGTCTCAGTCTTTCTGATATTTGCTAGTATCAGACCCTAATATAGGCATTTGATATTATAATAAAAGAAGTATACAGGTATCTAATTTGGAGTCAAGAGAAAATATTTATAGGACTAAATGTTTAAGTAATATTTAGAGGAACTAAACTTTTAAGTTAACCCTGAATTTGTTATTGCACAAAAATATAGTTGTAAACAGTCTTGTGAATATGTAAATACATTTAATAGTTTAAATTTTTAATATTAAGATGCTGATATCCAAATATTTCAGTACCAAGGTTTCTGGTAATCATTCTCCCACTGAAGATGTGTATTATTTCATGGGAGAATATGGCATGTTTCTTGGGCTGTGATGTCAGCATTCTTATAGTAAGCTATGAGTAAGAAATTCCATTTGGGGAAGACTATGTTTAAGTTACATTTTTATTAGAGATACATAGACAAGCAATAACTTAATGAAAGTTGATTTTTTAAAGTATATCACTTTAAATATAAAATAAGCATATTAGTATTAAATGAAACCATAAGTTGATCAAATTCAATTGAATCAATTGTCCTAGCTTCTTGAATTTCAAAATCAAGCGATTTCTTTTACTTCTTATTATTTCTACTATTGCTAAGTTTGGAGGTATTTAGAATTTTTCATTATAAATGTAAAATGATGGTTAAGAAATCCAAGTTATGCTCTCATTTACCTTATCAAGTTTAAGTTTGGGCAGCTCCTGTCGCTCAGTGGGTAGGGCACTGGCCCCATATATGGAGGGTGGCAGATTCAAATCCGGCCCTGGCCAAACTGCCAAAAAAAATAGCTGGGCATTGTGGTGGGGTGTAGTCCCAGCTACTCGGGAGGCTGAGGCAAGAGAATCGTTTAAGCCCAGGAGTTAGAGATTGCTGTGAGCTGTGTGATGCCACAGGACTCTACCGAGGGCAATAGAGTAAGACTCTGTCTTAAAAAAAAAAGAAGAAGAAGAGTTTAAGTTTATATTTTTTATGGTAATTACAGAACTGAGGTATGAATATTATACTTCTTTCTCCCATCTTACTACACAGACAGAAAAGAGTAAATAAATATAGATAGATTCAGAAGATATTTTATTTATATTTAGGAGTAGATCTCAATATTACAAAACTATGATGTTATTAGAAATTGTAAGTTTTTCAGGGAGGTAATGTAATAGTGAATTGTTACAAATCTATTCTTGATTCAAGTGAAGGTGAGAATAAAAACTTGGGGGTGGGGATAAAGGCAATACCAATAGGAGGCTTGCTGGCATGAAACAAATGCTTTTTAACGTGAGATTTTTTTTCAGAAAAAGTGGTTCTGCCAAATGGATAGATAAATATAAACCATTTAGCTTCATAGTTTTTTTAACGAAAACACAATTTAATATGATATCATTTTAAATTCAAACAAGGCCCAAGAGGCTAAATATTTGTTTTTTTCTTGAAAAATTTCAATTTCTTAATTCTAAATTAAGAATTCATCTTTGATGAAGATGCTTGGTTGGTACTATAAATAAGAGAAAAGTAAGAGATTCAGAGCAGTTGAAATACTTAGATTATTTGAAAAATAACTCAATGTGCTTTTCTTTAGTTGCTTGTGGCCAGCCCCCTGTTGTAGAAAATGCCAAGACCTTTGGAAAGATGAAACCTCGTTATGAAATCAACTCCCTGATTAGATATCACTGCAAAGATGGTTTCATTCAACGCCACCTTCCAACCATCCGGTGCCTAGGAAATGGAAGATGGGCTGTGCCTAAAATTACCTGCATGAACCGTAAGTGGTCCTTTAGAAAGAATGGACAACCGTGCTATAACCACTACTAGACACCCTCATTTTACGGCTATGGTATCGGCAGTTGAGGGTATGGAGCAAGTAATATTGTTGTGTTTTCTTTCTTTCTTTCCTTCTTTCTTTCCTTCTATGTAGCATCTGCATACCAAAGGACTTATTCTAAGAAATACTTTAAAAATTCCTCATCAGCAAAGGACAGTGAAACAAACACATCAAAACATGAACATCGTTGGAGCCGGAGATGGCAGGAGTCCAGGCGCTGATCCCTAAAATGGCGAACGTGTGTGTTCATCATTTCAGCCAAAGTCCTAACTCCCTGTGCCTTTCCTATCACCTCGAGAAGTATTATCAATTGGTTTGGATTTTTGGATCACCGTCCAGTCATTTTGGGTTGCCGTGCTCCCAAAACGTTTTAGATGAAAGTATTGGTATTCAAAAAGACAGCAAGCAAAATGAAAGAAAATAAGGGCAGAAAGCAACCATTTCCAGCCTAATTCTTTTTTTAGTTTTCTATTGCCACCGGTGCAGACCATTTCATAATGTATACCAGCCTACTGTACTATTTAAAACTCTCAATTGCAGCACCCTGGCCATGTAAATAAGATGATTTAATGTTGATTTAATCCTGTATATAAAATAAAAAGTCACAATAAGTTCGGGCATATTTAATGATGATTATGGAGCCTTAGAGGTCTTTAATCATTGGTTTGGCTGCTTTTATGTAGTTTGTTTAGGCTGGAAATGGTTCACTTGCCCTTGCATTGTCAACAAGACTGAGGATGGCTTTTCCTGGACAGCTAGCAAACACAAAACCCTATAGGTCATTGCACCTGCCTCAGCTGCAGGTGCCATTTGCTGCCACGCGATGCTGAAGCTGGCCTAACGGTATCCTGATGGGACTAGGGACTCCGATGTGGAACTCTTCTTTGCTGCATTTCTTTTTCTTCACTTACAAGAAAGGCCTGAATGGAGGACTTTTCTACAACCAGGAGCATTTCTTTTAGGGGTCAAAGTGCTAATTATTAACTCAACCAGGTCTACTTTTTAATGGCTTTCATAACACTAACTCATAAAGTTACAGATCAACGCATTTCCGATGGATATAGACCTAGGGTTCTGGAGGGTGGGGGATTGTTAAAGCAACACACATGCAAAAAAATAAAAAGAAATTTTGTATATATAACCATTTTAATCTTTTATAAAGTTTTGAATGTTCATGTATGAATGCTGCAGCTGTGAAGCATACATAAATAAATGAAGTAAGCCATACTGATTTAATTTATTGGATGTTATTTTCCCCAAGACCTGAAAATTGACATAGTATGGTAGTTATTTTTCAGTGTTAGCCTTTATGCTTTCCCCACACAGTCTGGAACCATATAATATAGGTACTTTGTCCCTGATTAAATAATGTGATGGTAGAAGGCAACAGTTGTTTATTACGAAGAGTGGAAAAAAGTGTACAGAGTTCAGCTAATGGTGTCTGCCCATTCAAAGTGAGAAGCGTTTATATAGGAATAGTGTGGGCGTGTCTTCCTCTTAGGTGGAATATGTGTGTGGACATTTCTCTCCATGTCTTCCTGCTCCATTTCCCCCTTTATTTGAATAAAATAACTGCTGAAGATGACTTTCCATCATTATCCACTTAATTTAATGTGCAAAGAAAGACCTGGAATGGAAAGAAAGACTCTTTCCCAAATTTCAGTTAGGTCAACTTTGGAAAGACCAGAGGAAAGATCAAGTGCAAATGAAAAGTAGAAAAGAACAGGCAGGGGTTGCCCCGACATTGGTTCTTTTTTCCTGAAACCCCCTTTAGCTTAGAAAGAGCAACTGTGGCTACAATCCTACACAGCATCTTTAAGCAAGTTTCCTTGGTTGTCGCAGTAAATGTAATCCACTTTTAGGTGTTCTAGAACACAGAATAACACTGTGTTGATCTATTAGGTTTTATTTTTCTTTTCTCATTACAATGCACATAATACTTTCCTGTATTTATATTATAACGTGTATAGTGTAAAATGTGAATGACTTTTTTTTTGTGAATGAAAATCTAAAATCTTTGTAACTTTTTATATCTGCTTTTATTTCACCAAAGAAACCTAAAATCCTTCTTTTACTATTACTGTGACTGGTCTGGTTATTTACAACATTGAACCCTAAAGTGCACCAACATTTTTACACTCTGGTTCTGTCATGGAGACCAAGCTGCTGTCTTGGTTGAATGTGGCTTGGTGGGTAGGAAAGAAACGATTATATATGTACCTGTGACTATTGATGTGGTAATGATTTAATTGAAATAGTATACATTAAGCTCTAATATGAAAGAATATGCAATAGGAAACGTGATAACTCACATTACAGAATTCTTCTTATGAACTAAGCCCAATGTGTTCCGTGCAGCATCTCACAAAAAGCATAGAAAGAGGAGTCTGATAAGCTGCACAGCTGATGAGGAATCAGACAGAGAGCTCAAGTTATGAGTCCAAAGTCTCATGGTTAGTGTGGAGTGGAAGGAGGTAATCTCTAGAGCCTGTATGATATTCTCAGGAAAAAACTGAGGAGGTTAATTTATTGGCTAGATGATCGTATCTATATAATTATCAGAAAATGTCAAAAACATAAGGTTCTCATCCATCAGAGATCTGTCCATTCCTTTATTTTTCATGTGTTTACTATTTATTAATTATCTCCTGTATTCCAACCACTGTAATAGGCCCTGAGGATTGAGCAGGGAATGAGCTAGATAGGTCTGTGACCACATAAAATTTTTATATTGGCTGCAATCTGTGGTTATTAACCTAGAGCTCATCCTGTGTATTGCTTTTGTTGATAATCTGGAAGAACAAATACGTTATATGCTCTACGATTATGTGGAATATATCATAAATGTCATAAGTGAGTTGAACATTGTTTTGAGATTCTTTCATGGGTTGTCAAAACTGTGCAGGGAGTAGGGCATGAACAGATACGGGAAAGAAGAGATTCTTTTCCTTTCTGAACTTGTTCTTAGAGTGTGAATCCTATTTTTTTTTTTTTTGAAGTTTTTGGCTGGGGCTGGGTTTGAACCCACCACCTCCAGCATATGGGGCTGGCACCCTACTCCTTTGAGCCACAGGCACTGCCCTGTACCCTATTTTTTATATGTAACTTTAAATAGAAATGATCTAAGGGAATAGCCAAGAATTTGAATTACTTGTGAATATACACCTTTATTAGATTATAAGCATTCATTGATTGCTCTAGGAACAAACAGTGGAATCTGTGGGACACACAGAATACTGGGACACAGAGTTTAAGGAGACTTGCACTGCTCGAAGTGACCAAGAGGTGGTTCTCTATCCATTTTCAAAGGCTAAATGGCACAGCACAGGAAAGAACGTGCACTTAACCATAGGAGCTATTTAAGAAAGGGTAGTCTTCCGGTAGCTGAAATGCAACAGAGGTAAGAGAGATCGTATAGGGAGGCATGCATCATTTTAATGATGAGTAGATAAGTAGTGATAAGTAGAACTTGGCTGATCTTAAGTGACTTTTCAGTATACTTGCAGGAGTAAGAACTGGGTTAGCTATGAGCTATTTGCCTAAAAATCATATCATGTGCATTAAACTTATAAAGTTTAGAACTGAACAGAAAAAAAAAAATAGGTTGTAAAAAAGGACAAGTTGATTTTTACATGACCATTTCCCAAGGGGGAAAAATCTATGAGAAAAAATATATCCTAGATAAAGGCACAAGATGTTATTATCAAGTGACTAAAGATTCAATGAGGACAAAGCATTTTTCCCGTGTTTTATTTTGGTGTTCACTAACATTAGAAGTGCGGTGACATGGGTTTTGAAGGAAAAAGGCCTGCAGTGATGTGTTAGCACTGTTCATCTTTCTTTCTATTGTGCTATGATTCACATTTGCTAAGAAAATCAGAATTCACCGAAATGATTCTCTTCTAAAACAAACCCAAACAGAAAGTTTAGAAAGGTCTTTGAATGAGTCACTCAGGATTATATAATTGTTTCCCACTACTGCTCGTTTCTGTATGTTTAGATCCCAGCTGCACAAGAGAGAGCAAATGCCAAACTAGAACAAGAATGGTTTTGTTGAGGTGTTTACAGAATAAGCAAACTCTAGATTTTAATTAGAATTTAATTCAACATTTTGTCTGAGCCCATCAAATGATCCCTGCTGAAGATTAAGAGTAACTGTTTTGGGCAGTGAGTCTGAAATGATTTTTGGTGATATCTACTCTAACATAAAATGCTTAAAACTATGTGCCTTTCACATTTTAAATCAGAAATTAAATGTTTTAAAACAGAAAACATTTTTCATCATAAAGTCAGACAATAATATGCAATATTATTTGGGGCATATTTTAAATATTGACCTCAAATAAACATGTAATGTTACTCTTCTAAATATTGTCAGTGAAATCTAAATATCATAGGGGTTGATACTTCTTCTTTTGTTTTTTTAAACAAGAGTATTACTCTGTCACCCTGGGTAGCGTGTCATCATTGTAGCTCACAGCAACCTCAAATGCTTAGGTTTGAGCAATCTTCTTGCCTCAGCCTCTCGAGTAGCTGGGCCTACAGGTGTGCACCACTACGCCCGCCTACTTTTCCTATTTTTTTTTTAGTAGGCTGATCTTGAACTCTTGAGCTCAAGCAATCCACCCACCTTGGCCTCCAATGAGTGCTAGGGTTACGTGCATGAGGCAACATGACTGGCCTGTTCTTTTAAAAAATACTTGAAAAACAGTCAATTTTAAGAGCCAGAAATTTTGTATTTTTCTTTTCTTTGGACCTCTCTTTTCATTTCAGTTCCCATCACAAAGTTTTACCAAAATATTATGGATTTATATGCTTGGAAGTCTATTGGTTAAGCCACCAAACATTGAACTTTGTACTTAAAATTTGAAAATTAATTTTTTCTTGTGAACATATGTGGTAAAAGTTACAAATTTCCTGGATGGGCTTGTCATTGTGCTTTCCTGATTGATCGAAACAATATAAGGCTTGTACAAAATCAGGAAGATAATTACACAGATTGCAAAATTTCATTAGCAATATATCTCCATGAACTGATTCAGGCTGTTTTTCCCAATTCCTAATTCCAGGGGGAAATAGTATTTAAAACTACAATGTGGCATGGCTTAGCACACCCTACTCCCAGTTGGTTTTATAAATTTAAACACTGAGAAAGTTTGCTTACATAAATGAGTAAATGGAAATGATAGTTTTATTATGCAATGCTACCCAACTTTTTAAGCTCTTTATGAATTATATGCCAAAAATCACAGATCTTTCAAAAGTTATTTCCAAATGCCTCTTAGCTGGCATCTTAATAAACTCCTCCTTCATTTTTTTTAATAAACAGTTAATTTGAAAAAGAATTTGTCACACTGTCATCAGAATCATTTATTTTAAATTGTCATTTGTTGGTTCAGAGTTTTTGCATTCCATGGCAGTATGGCCTGGGACTCAGAATGGGTAAGAGCTGTGCTTCACGTGATGGTTTTATGATTTTTTTTTTTAAACAATAAAGTCAAAAAAGGGCAATCTTCTTAAGTTTTGCTTCTCAAATGTGTTCCCTGGGACATGAGCGCGGCATCACCTAAGAACTTGTAAGAAATGCAAACCTTCAGGCACAACCCTACTGAATAAGAGATGTGGGCCGTGGGGTCAGCAATCTGGGGTTTTGCAAACATTCCAGATGATTCCGATGCATTCTACAGTTTATGAGAACTGGTATGAAGGGAGATGCAAAAGTAGAACCAGAACCCTCCGTCACAGATAAATTCTAAAGCAGATAAGTTTTAGAAAAACGTTCAGATGAAGGCTGTCAGGGCAGATTTAGGGAACCTGGCTGTGCTCCTTAAGGAAATGTGCCAGAAATATTCACTGAAAGGAGTCTAATGACATTTTTTCTTTGGGGGCAATTATTATGTGGTCTTGGGGATGCTGTTTTAGCACTAACAGGAAGTGCAACTTCTTAAACCTAAATTTGGGAACTTCTCTATTACACAGGCTTTCTAACCAGCAGGATCTTCATTGCTCACTCTGTGGGAATACTTAGACCTGCAACTTTCACTCTCTTCTTAAAATATGAAGTTTCCAGAGGTTTTCGTTTTTGCATAGCAAAATATAGTTCAAAAAGAATAAATCTGAGATTTTAACTTGAACACAGCAAGCAAAGAAAATAATAGTAACCCAGCACAATAAATAGAAGGAAATTAGCAAAGCAATTCCAGAGAATGAGAGTTAAACAATAAGACTTAGGGAAGAAAGAAGATGGCAGGGATTTTGGCTCATCCTGCTAATGTAGGATGAGCTAAACGCCTCATTAAAAAGTAGCCATTGGAATATAGTGATGCTCTGGTTATAAAAGGAAGAAAAAGGGGAAATATTAACTATAACATTTAGCACGCAGAACTGAGGAAAACAGAAACGCTTCAAAGTATCGTGCTAAAAACACAGGACGGTTGACGCGGAATCCCGAGGAATTTGGGGAGCTCTCTGCCAATAGGGGCTTTCTGATTGTATGTGGTTGAAAGAAATTTAGAATTATTTTTAATTAATAAAAGTTTGAAAACACGCAAATAACAGTCTCGTTTATCCACAAAGCAGGAGGTTCAAAAGATGAGAGATGCTGAAATAACAGAATGAATGGGCCACTGTGCTAAGGCTGGAAACTGTGTGGAGGCTGAAAACGGCAGGAGCAATTGATATTTACTAAATCATTACCTCAGTCCTAACTCTTTCCATCAGACACAATGGAAACGTTTCACTAAGTGTTCCATTATGCCCTTGCTCTCTTGTTGTTGTTGTTAATTTATTGCCCTCTACCCGAGCATTGTAAACGTGCTGGAAAATACAGACAAGAGCACATCCAGAAGCAGACAGGCAGGGCAATATTTGCTTCAGATCACTATTTTTAACCCACCTGGCTCCAAAGTGCTCAGTAACTATGTGTGGAAGGTACTATTTATTGGGTGCCAGTCGCTCCCCTAAACATACTGCCATCTGTTTCTTTTCACAAGAACGTAAGGTCCACGAGCACAGAGCCCCCTCTGTCTTGTTCCTTGCCACGTTCCCAACACCTGCACTGGGGCCTGGCACAGGGCAGGCACTCCATAAATACTTGGGAAATGAAAGGCTCAATCACCTCCCTCACTGTTCGCATCAGGTTCATTGTCAGCCTTATTCACCCATGAGGATTGTGCCAACTGCCCAAAGTCAGTAGCACACAGGACGTGAAGCCAGGACGTCCACCTGGAAAGGGGACATGGAGCTCAGTGACACCTCTGACTGTCACTCCAAAGGTAGAAGGGAGCCTGTGGAAACTGAGGTTAGTGGGATGACATTGATAACATTATACTGGAACTAAGACAGAAATCCTTGCACCTTCTTAGACAGGTACCATCAAGAGCCTAATACATTATTCTGTTAACCGGCAGCATCAGAAGCTGAGGAGAAAAACCCACAAAATGTCAGGCTGGTTGTCTCTCACCGCTCAGCTCTAGAAATGCGCCATCTGCAGCTGTCTGCCAGCTAAACAGGGATGCAAGGGTTTAGCAAGTACGATTTACAGAAGCTATTGGGATTTCTAGAATCTCATGGAAATGAATGTTTGGAAAAACACACGTACCATTTGTGTCTATCTCACCCTGCAGAGTCACAGCAAATATCAGCACATTGTACCCCATAAAGGCATTAATGTGTACATAATCTATGTGCTTATGATTTAATAAAAAAAAAAAAGGAAGGGGTGGTGCCTGTGGCTCAAAGGAGTAGGGCGCTGGCCCCATATGCTGGAGGTGGTGGGTTCAGGGTTCAAACCCAGGCCCAGCCAAAAACTGCAAAAAAAAAGGAAGAAGAAAAAGAATTATTTCATAATGGATGTCCAGACATTGTGACTTTGTTGCTTATTTTACCCAAGTAAATATTTGCCTTTAGAACAAAATTGGAAGTTGGTTTTTAGCAAGATGATGACAATCCTCCATGCAGCCATTTAATGTTATCCTGGAGATAAAGAGATGACTTTGTAGGCTGGGCTTGCTGGTTCAGGCCTGTAATCCAGCACTCTGGGAGGCCGAGGTGGGTGGATCGCCGGAGCTCAGGAGTTCAAGACCAGCCTGAGCAAGTGCGAGACCCTGACTCTCCTACAAATAGAAAAACTAGCCAGGTGTTGTGGTGGGTGCCTGTAGTTCCAGCTAATCAGGAGGCTGCAGAAGGAGGATCACTTGAACCCAAGAGTTTGAGGTTGCTGTGCTCTGTGACACCACAGCACTCTAGCCTGGGTGATAGAATGAGATTCTGTCTCAAAGAAAATGACTAGAAAATTTCAAATACAGTCCACATTACAGCATTTATAATATTCTGTGATATTCTTATATTATATGTTCTAAGAATATTCACATAAAGTATGTGAAAATGTGAATTTTTTTTTCCTTAGAGACACCCAGGCTATAATACAGTGGCACCATTATAGCTCACTATAGCCTCCAACTCCTGGGCTCAAGCCATCCTCCAACCTCAGCCTCCTGAGTAGCTAGGACTGCAGGCACACACTGCCAAGCCTGGCTAATTTTATTTTTATGTTTTGTAGAGATGAACTCTCACAAGATGCGCAGGCTGATAGGTGAATTTTTGATGTGAATGGAAATTAAATAAAACAATTCAATTTTTGCTTTTAAAGAAAATGCAGCAGAAAAAGAAGTGTGGCAATGTGCTCTAAGCTTCGAGACCCCTCAGAAATCTATCTAGATTCAGGCTGCAGTATAAGAGCACGAAGTCGGCCCTTTGTGCATTCATTTTTTCATTCATTCAACCAATGTTTCTTAAGCGTGAACCACAATTCGGGAATTATTCTATTTTATTTCCGACTTTAAAACATGGTTGCAATATGATAGGACACTGTTCGCTTTTAGCGATTGTTTCTGAACCATGAACATTTTTAGCTGTCCAGAAATGATCTGACACGCTAAAAATATATATCCTCTATCTCGGGATTTAAGACACTTCCAAGGAGAACAGGCTTTGTTGGAAACTAGAAATCGCCTCTCAGTTCACGTTGTAAATAAATGTGTGGTCGTAGGAAAGAAGATTCACATTCCAGCAGCAAGTGGTTTGCAATGATGCTGGGTCAAACAGGGACTCTCTTCTTAAAAATATTGCCTCAAATGTTTCTTCCAAAGTTATGTCTCCTGCCATCTTAGAAATAGATTTACAACGTTCTGACCTTGGTGCCAAACAACAGTTGAGTTGAACTTTCTGTTCTTGCGTCTGGTTCCCATTTGGGAGTTAGAACTGTGTATGTAACTCCAAGTGGACAGGTGGACAGGACAGGAAAGCCCCTTACTTGTCCTGACATCACTGGAAGACGGATCCTGAGTTGCCCTGGTGGAGAGACTTTGAGTAGAGGCAAAATCATCAGACCACAAGCAATAAAGACAGAGCCGGTGTGAGAGAAAGCAGAACTGCCTTAATCAGAAAACGCAGGCCCAGGCCCCAGGGTCCCGTCAGGTGCCTCCTGACTCTCAGACGCTCAGTTTTCTTCCATAGTGTAGCCGGCTCCTAAGTGTACTTGGATTTGGTGCTTTCTGAGAAACAGCGACGAGATAATTCTTAGGAGTCCTTTTTATTTGTTTGTTTTTATGAATGCATTTCTACGGAGGTTTTGGTTTAGCTGAAAGCTAAAGAAAAAAATATCTTCTTTTTTCCTTTATTTTCTCCCTTGATGGAGAAGTGAGAAGACAGAGACCTATCCCACGTACATCTACCACTTAAGGCAGAGGTTGGGGAAATTATTTTTATTAGAGACTGAAACTAAGCCCTATGCTTTAGGACAAAAGGGACAGAACGTGATCCAGAGTTGGAAGGAGAGGGGCAAGGGAAATTGGGCGGCTCTGACACAGTGAGGTCTGTAGGGAACAGGCCAGGACAGCAGCAGGAAGAGCCAAAGTCCACCGTGGGAGCTCAGGACGCTGTCAGGCCCTGGTACGGGTAGAAGCGAGAGTCGCATCGCTTCTCTCCGTAATTGCAACCACTGTGATTCTATCTAAGGCTATTCCTGTGACAAGGATGGTAGATGAGGCCAAAGCTGCCTGAATGTTTTGGTGAGTGGCAGTAAAGTCCTTTTGCTTACTGTGAGTTTGTTCTGAACACAGGCACTTGCAGGTACCTGAAGGAAGCAGAGCTGTCTGTGGGGAAATGGGGGGGGCCAGGAGCTGCCGCCTCTGCACAGCCACTCTCTACTTTTCACAGGTCCCTAGGTCAGCGGTTCTCAACCTGTGGGTTGAGACCCTTTGGGGGTCTCCTGTATGGCAGATATTTACATTACGATTCATAACAGTACCAAATTACAGTTATGAAGTAGCAATGAAAACAATTTTATGGTTGGGGGTCACACAACATGAGGAACTGTATTAAAGGGTGGAGGCTTCAGGAAGGTTGAGAACTAGGGCTAAGTGTTTCTAATTTGCAGCTAAAGTTAAGGACCGCTGTCTTAGAGAAATGCTTCTGAAACACCAGTGTACCAATAGTCACCTGGGGATCTTGTTAAAACGCAGATTCTGATTAAGGAGGTCTGGGAGGGGTCTGCACATGGAACAAGACCCCAGGCCATGACAGCAAGGTCACGGAGCACTGGTTTGCCCACTTCAGAGGCCATTGAGCATTCCCGGGATGCTTATTAGAACTCAGATTATTACACCTGGCTCCCAGAATTTCTGATTCAGTGGGTGTAGGGTTGGGACTGCAAATTTACGTTTCTAGTATGTTTGCAGCTGCTGTAGCTCTGGGGCAATGGTTCTCAGACCCAGCCACACCTGGCCAACCTATCAAGCACACGCCTGCTCAGACCTCCATACCTCCCCATTGCACCGGCCCCCATCCCTGTCTCTCAAAGATGGGTGATTTTAACATACGGTTTTGAGAACGCTGGATACAAGGCCTCACAGATCACAGAAAAGCTTCAGATTTTATTCTAAATATAATGCTGTATAGTAGTTGTCCCTGCTGTTAGAAATGATTCTTGACTGTATGAAAGGCATTTTAAAGCAGATCGTGATCCAATCTTCACACCTGAACTATATGCCTTCACCTGAACTGGTAAGGGAATAATCCCTGTGAGTCAGTTACTCTCTCCGTTCTCTCTCTTATTACAAATGAGGAAGACACAGAAAGGCTAGCCAGATAATTCTTTAATTCCTGTGAAGAAATATATTTAAAGGTGCACAGATTGGTTAATTTTGAAATCTACTCATGCCAAGCTGGCTATATGTTTTTTCTCTCACTTTCTATTAACTTGGGTCTGTTCCACTGTGGGTTCTGTGGCAGAAGCTGATTACTGGGAGCCTGTAATTTGAAGTGACAGGTAATTGAAACTGGAGTTCTCTGTGAATATCTGTAATGCATAATACATTATTAAAGACTGATTATTTAAAACACAAACGAAGCTGATGGAAGGCACCTATAATAATACTAAAATTGAAACTACAGATAATTAACATGGATTCAAAAAATCTCATTGCAAGCTAGCCTGCAAAAATTATTGTCAGTTGGCATTAAATATGACACGCTTGGGGGCCTAATTTTATTTGGCCTGTGTATATTTGCCTCATGTACTCAGGATAACAAGCAGAACGGAAGGTGTAAATCCAAGAAAAGAAGAAAATGATCTATCCCATATTTATAATAATGTTTAATCTTCTTTAGTGAATTAATACTCTGAGGTTGCCAACATGAACCAAAGTGGTGACTTTTTAAAAGGAATATGAAATCAGATTTCAGTTATAAATGGAATGTTGCTATTTCGCAAAAATTTATCATTAAATGTTTTCTAAGTGGAAACAATTATTTTTAGAAGAATGGAATGCAAGTCACCAATAGTTTATATATACACATTGTAACAAATATATACAATATAAGTAGTATAGTGTGTATGACATCATAAATACATACATGTCTAATATAAAGACATATATGTGTACAACCTATATAAAATTTCCTTCCTGATTGTTGGTTCTAAAATTGTCCGTCTGTAGCTTTGCATCCTACATCACTATCACTTATGATGCTATGTCTCCTACTAGATCAGAAAAAAATGTGCAAATTTCTAAAAGTATGGGTGAAGTAGTAGCTCTTAGTAAAGATATCCCTGTGATTTATAGAAAAGGTCCCAGAATTCTGTAGTCTCCAGTCTCTCTAGGGCTAATACGCCATGCTACTATGAACACAGCAATTCTAACTTCCTCTGCGACCTTCTCAGCAATTAGGGGGCCTTGGAAGCAAAATTAAAACCCTTTCCCATCAAAATCTTTGCAGGAGCTTTAGAATCATGACCTCCAGTACTTAGGTTTCTGCAAGAGCAACAATCTCTAAGGCTACTAATCTTTGCCGTAAAAATAAACTCACTGCAGGTGTAAGGAACTAGGTGTGGTATTGATAGAAAATACAGTTTTCCTGACCCTGCATCCTTTTCATTGACTGTTAAAAAAAATACAAATTCTCTTCTTAGTCCAATCTTTAAAACAAATAAACTGATAAAGACAAGATTTTCCAAAGGTCCCATGGCAAAGGAGGACACACTGGCTGTGGCATTCCACCCAGCTGATCCTTCATTTAAACTCTTCACTGTAAAGATTTCTTCACTTGGCTTCCAGGAGTCACATTCTGCTGGGTTTTCTTCACCTCCTTACTCATCTCTCTGGCTGGTTCCTCCACATCTTTTTTATTTACACTTCTTCTTTGTTGCTATTATCCAGTCTTGTGGCTGTAATTGCCTAAAATGACTCAGCCGAGACCTCTCTATTGAGCTCCAAATACAGGCAAGTGCTCCCCGGCAGCCCCACTAGAATGATTAACAGGCATCTCGGCTGTATCACACCAAGTACAAACTCCTAATCTTTCCTCTTACTTTCTCCATCCATTGCCTTCCCTGTCAACAGCCCCACTGCCCCACTGCCGCACCTTGACCCAACCCACCATGTATCTCGTGCCTAGATTAAGCATTAGCCTACCATCTATACACATGTGTCCGTCCTTGCTCGACTTCAGTTTAATCTTATCACAGCAGCTAGAACCCGTTAAAACCTAAGTCAGCCTTTTGCAACAATTTGGATGGAACTGAATGGAGACCATCTTCGTAAGTGTAGTATCTAAAGAGTGGAAAAAACAAATACCACATGTACTCACTATTAAACTGGAACAAAGGGATGAGCGCACAGGGGGGTAAAACTCAGTGGGAATCAAGCAAGGAGAGGGGAGGGAGGGAGGGGCCAAAAACACACACGCGTCTGGGTGGGCGATACACACACCTACAGCTGTGACTCAAGCATGACAAAGGCAATCCATGTCACCTAAACACTTCTACCCCCTTAATATTTTGAAATAAAAAAAGTTTTTTTGCAGTTTTTGGCAGGGGTTGGGTTTGAACCTGCCACCTCTAGTATATGGGGCCAGTGCCCTACTCCTTTGAGCCACAGGCACCACCCAATAAAAAATAAATGTAAAAAAACATTTTTAAAAAAATAACCTAAGTCAGAGCATGATGCCGCTCCCTGGTGAATAGCCTCTCGTGCAGTGATTTTCAACCAGTGGGCCCTGGCACACTTGATCCATGCCATGCAAGGATCGTAGGTGTGCCACGAAGATTTTTAAAATCATTAGTTATTTTCAAAAGAAATTCAAAGCACAGTAAATATATTGTGTTTTTTTACTCTTTTTTTTTTGATCAACATAATTTAAATGTGCCATCAATGTTTAACTATAAGTTCAAGTGTGTTGTGAGATAAAAAGGTTGACAAACACTGCCCTCCTGAGGGCCCATCTCTCTCAGAGTCAGAGCCACACAGGACCCCATAGTGTGGGGTCTCTGCGCCCTGGATCTTCAGGACCTGCCGGATCCCGTCTGCTGCTGCTCTCTCCACGCTCACTCTGCGAGGCCTCACTCACCTTGCTGTTCGCAGCCAGGCCAGGCCACCCCAGAGCCTTGCATTTGCTGTGTGGTCTGCCTGGATCCTACGTCCATCCAGTTATCCGCAGGCCTCGTTCTTCCAACTCCTTCAGCTCTTTATTAAAATGCCACTTTCTCAGGTGAGGCCTGCCTTGGACATCTGTTTAAAATGCAAACCCCTTGTTCAACACTTCTCGGCTTCCTTCTATGATTCAGCTTTGATCTTTTAGCATATTATTTGCTTACTATTTTTATTTATTTCCTACTCCATGAGGGCAGGTGTTTTTGCCTTGTTTCCTCTGTCCTGTGTCTGCCTTCATTACAGAGCCCCTAACCTTTGCAGGTACCCAGTAGTAACTGTTGAATGCACACACGACTGTCTTCCTACCCCAGTCTCCTGAATGTTAGAGCAGCGGGGGAGCTGTTTTTATAGACCTTCCCATTTTCTTTCTCCCTACTCTCATTGCCTGTTTGCTCCAAAGGCTACGTTTGCACTTTCTATTCCTTTCAGACAGTAAATACTTGACTGACTACTGGGTGCCAGCCCCTCGGCTAGGGGCTGAAGGACACAGGAGGGAAACATTGTCCCTGTTATCAAAAGGCATTCAAAGAGTAAGGACAGGATACGTGCAAAATTATAAATTTTGGTAGAAGGTTATAAAGGCTGAACAAGTGTATCGTGAGCAAGAGTAACACTGGGGCAAAGGCATTGAGTCTAGACATAGTAGGAAGTCCACCAGAGGAGGTGACATTTAAACTGAGGTGAGATGGGACGTCAAGATGGAACCAGTAAAGCAAGATGTAAAGTCTAGGCTGAGGGACACGTTTCAGGGAAATAAAACAATCCTTACGACAGCCCCAAAAGAATAAAGAACATGGCAGATTTGTGAAACCACAGGGCAGTGACTTGGCCGAAGTGCGAGACCTGCAGTGTCTGTGGGGTTTGCAGCATCATGGAAAGGTTAAGAGATTTGAGCTCTAGAGCCAGACTCATGGAATTACATCCAGACTTCTGCTCTTAATAACTTGTCTTATTTGACAAACTACTTAACTACTCTGTGCCTTGGTTTCCTCACCTGCAAATGAGAAAAATGGAAACAATGACAGTGTGTCCCCCAGATGGTTGCTGTGTGGTGGATTGTGTCAGTGGAAGTCAGGTACTTAGGACAGTTTCTGCAATGGAGTAGCTTAGTCCATTGGGCTCCAGTAGCTAAATACCATCAACTAGGGGGCTTATCAGTAATAGCAATTTATTTTTCACAGCTCAGGGACAGTGCTGGCAGATTTGGTTCTGCTTAGGACTTTTTTTGTGGTTCATAGAATGTGCCTCTCTCTGTGTCCTCACGGGGTGGAAAGGACTCTTCTGCAAGGGCACCAGTAGTATTACCGGGACACACCTCATGACTAAATCACCTCTGAAGGCGTCATCTCCTGAAACCACACACAAACTCTCAGAGGACAGCAACAGTCTATATTTGTTATATATCCCGAATCCAGTGCCTTCTCACCACATCCAGATCAGCCCCCGTCTGTGCCACTGTCATTTCTCATTCTACCCCCAAACTGCCTTCTATTTGGTCTCTGCATATTCACTCTTAACCTGACACTTCCATTCTCCATACAACAGGTACAGTGAGTTATTTTTTATCCATCCAAGACAAATGCGCTGAGCATAAGACACCGAGCTTTTCCCATGGCCTTCGAGAGCCTCCATCACCTGTCCCTTCCCTGCCATTCTGAACTCATTCTCTTTTAGGTGCTTTTCTTCCCAAATCTCATTCCCACCTTTTGACCGTCATCCGTAATGTTTTCCACGGCTGTGGTCTGAAGGGTTCTTTCTCTAGTTCTCAACTTTTCATCATTTAGTCCTCTGTTCAAATGTCCTCTGAGAAATGACGTTAGTGACCATCACATCTAAACAGACTCATACTTTGTCCTCATCCTTCCTACCAACCATTTACTGTTTTATTTCTCATACTCAGCTAAAATTATATTCATTATGATATGTTTTACTTCTTTCTTTTGTCTCCCCGACTTGCTCTGAATGCCTATAACTGCAACCTATGAGACACTTGATACATATTTGTTGAATAAATGGATGCTTTGACATATTCTGGAAAATGAAAAAACTAATTGCAAGCAGACAGCCCTCAGAATGGGAGAAGGTATTTGCTGGTTATGTCTCTGACCAAGGTTTAATAACCAGAATCCGCAGAGAACTCAAATGCATTAGCAAGAAAAGAACAAGTGATCCCATCTCAG
>CAUYTI010110823.1:0-15563 GCA_963575145.1 Galago senegalensis
GTGGTCCCAGCTACTTGGGAGGCAGAGGCAGGAGACTCGCTTGAGCCCAGGAGTTGGAGGTTGCTGTGAGCTGTAACGCCACGGCACTCTACCCAGGGGGACAGCTTGAGGCTCTGTCTCAAAAAAAAAAAAAAAAAAAAAAAAGTCTAACACCAAAGGTTGAAAAGGACATAGAACAATCACAACTCCTGTATCTTACTAGTTTGAGTGTAAAATGGTACACATCACTTTGGAAAACTGTTTTTTTTTTTTTGGAGATAGAGTCTCACTCTATTCTGGGTTGAGTAGCTGGCATTATCACAGCTCAGAGCAACCTCAAACTCTCTCTCTCTTTTTATTTTTTGAGACAGAGCCTCAAGCTATCCCCCTGGGTAGAGTGCTGTGACATCACAGCTCACAGCAACCTCCTACTCCCGGGCTCAAGCGAGTCTCCTGCCTCAGCCTCCCAAGTAGCTGGGACCACAACGCCAGGTCATTTTTTTGGTTGCAGCCACCAGGTCTTGCTATTCCTCCACCCCTCTTTTTTAATGTACAGACAGGATCTTGTTCTTACTCAGGCTGGAGTTGAACTCCTAAGCTCAAGCAATCCATCTGCCTTGGCCTCCCAGAGTGGAAAATTTAATTTCTTTCTTTCTTTTTTTTGAGAGTCGCACTTTGTTGCTCTTGGTAGAGTGCCATGGTGTTATAGCTCACAGTAACCTCTAACTATTGGACTTAACTATTGGATTCTCTTGCCTCAGCCTCTCAAATAGCTGGGACTATAGGCACCTGCCACAATGCCCAGGTACTTTTAGAGAGGGCTCTGGCTCCTGCTCAGGCTGGTCTCATACCTGAGAGCTCAGGTAATCCACACGCCTCAGCCTACCAGAGTGCTAGGGGCATGAGCCACAGTGCCCGGCTTTGAAAACTCAGTTTCTTAAAAAGTGAAAAATAGGCTCAGCGCCTGTGGCTCAAGCAGCTAAGGCGCCAGCCACATACACCTGAGCTGGTGGCGTGTTTGAATCCAGACTGGGTCCACCAAACAACAATGATGGTTGCAACCAAAAAATAACCAGGCATTATGGGGAGTGCCTGTAGTCCCAGCTACTTGGGAGGTGGAGGCACAGGATACTCCCTTGAGCCCAGGAGTTGGAGGTTGCTATGAGCTGTGACACCACAGCACTCTACTGAGGGTGACAAAATGAGACTCTGTCTCTTAAAAAAAAAAAAAAAAGTTAAAAATGCAAGGTGGCACCTGTGGCTCAGTGAGTAGGGTGCTGGCCCCATATACTGAGGGTGGCAGGTTCCAACTTGGCCCCTGGCCAAATTGTAACCAAAAAAATAGCCTGGCGATGTGGCGGGGGCCTGTACTCCCAGCTACTCAGGAAGCAGAGGCAAGAGAATCACTTAAGCCCAAGAGCTGGAGGTTGCTGTGAGCTGTGATGCCACAGCACTCTACCAAGGGCGACAAAGACTCTTTCTTTTAAAAAGAAAGTTAACAACACAGAGTGTTAAAAAAATGTATGCATATTTTAAAAGATGTTACCTATGTATTGTTTTTTGGAGTTGAATTGAATTATGATAGCAATAGATAGTATGACATTCTCCCCAAAGAGGCATTTGCAAGATCATTTAGAAGTGTCACTTGAAATTTGAGAACGTTGTGGAAGTACAATGGAAGCTTGTATACAACAGAACTTCCAACATGCCAAGAAACGTACACACTTTGTAATTAAGTTTGAGATGCATGATACTACCTATGATGTGCACAAGGGAAGATCCAGGAGGCCTCCCAATCTTTCTCAAGCAGTAGTTTGCTGTATTCAGAAGTGTACGATGGTAGCTACTTTGAGTATCTCTTGAAATCGCAGAAGTCAAACATGACTTCTATTCACCTTTTGTTACCAGTACATACTGAGTATTACGATTTTTCTTTGAGACAGAGCCTCAAGCTGTTGCCCTGGGTAGAGTGCCGAGGCTTCACAGCTCACAGCACCCTTCAACTCCTAGGTTTAAGCGTTTCTCTTGCCTCAGCCTCCCAGGTAGCTAGGACTACAGGTGCCCGCCACAAGGCGCAGCCATTTTTTGGTTGTAGTTGTTGTTGTTTGGCAGGCCTGGGCTGGATTCCAACTGGCCAGCTCTGGTGTATGTGGCTGGTGCCTTAGCTGCTTGAGCTACAGGCTCCAAGCCAACAATTTTTTTGTTTTGGAGATAGTTTCATTTTGTCCCCCAGAGTGCTGTAGCATCATAGGTCACAGCAACCTCAAACTCTTGGGCTCAAGTGATTCTCTTGCCTCAGCCTCCCAAGTAGCTGGGACTATAAGCACCTGTCACAAACGCCTAGCTATGTTTAGAGAATAGCCTCTCACTATGGCTGAGGCTGGTCTGGAACCTGTGAGTTCAGGCAATTCTACCAGCCTCGACCTCCCAGAGTGCTAGGATTACAGGTGAGAGCCGCCACACCCGCCCTGAGTATTACAATTTTAATACAATCTTTTCCTTTCTTAAAATGTGCATACTTTTTTTTTTGGCATCCTCTGCATATCTATTCTTTACTTTTGGGTTGTTTTTATTTTTTTATTAATTATTATTATTTTTTTGCTGTTGTTGCAGTTGTCACCGCTGTTTTTTTAGCAGGCGGGAGCCAGGTTCAAACCCGCCATCCTCCGTATATGGGGCCAGCACCCGACCTACTGAGCCACAGGGGCCACCCTGGTTGTTTTTAGAAATGGGAGTCTTCTCTATCCCCTAGTCTGGAATGCAGCGACCCTGTCATAACTCACTGCAGCCTTGAACTCCTGGGCTCAAGCATCCTCCTGCCTGAGCTTCCCAAATTGCTTGGATCAGAGGCTTGCGCATAGTGCCCACCTACTCTAGCAATTCCACTAAGCATTTATCCAAGAAATATGAAAAAAAAATAACAAAAAGAATTGTACAAAAATGTTTATAGCAGCTTTATTTCACAATAACCCGAAACAGGAAACAACTCAAAAGACCATCAAAAAGAGAATGGACATACAATCTATGGAATATACTAAATAAACAAGCAGAATATGGATACTTGCAACAACGTGGATGAGTTTCAGACCTTATGCTGAATGACAGCAACCTGACAAAAATGAGCACATACTGTATGGTTCCATTTTCTACGAATCTCTCCAACATACAAAATGGTTACGGAAATAAAAACGAAGGTGGAGATCATGGACGGACTCGGAATAGGTGTGAGGAAACGTTTCAGGAATGACGAAAATGTTCTGTATTTAGCTAGGCATTACACGGTGGTTAGTTGCCAAGGCTCATCTACCTGTGCCTTTACTATTTGTCCAATTGCACTGTAACTTCTACCTCAATTCAGAAAATAGGTATAGTATCTGATATACCTGCCTGTGGCGGGTGCGTGGTAACAAGGTGCTGAATAAAATACGTGCACTCTGAGAGATAAAGAAACAAGAATTAAACACGCCAGACTCGGCTTGGGGGTTACGCCGCCAAGAGAGGTGCACTTAAGGCCTCGGGGCCCACCCTCTCCAAGGCCCGCCTCTTCCTCTTTCGAGACGTTCACTCTGCGTCCGGAATTGGAAAGGCCCAAAGCCCGGTAATACATAATTTGTCTTTCTGACAATCTGACAATTTATCAAACAGCTCCTCACTGCATTTTTTCAAAATGTGATTTTCAAATGTACCCATTCTTGAAAACACCCAGGGATTGTCTACCGTACACTGTTTTTTTACCCCGTCTCACGTAATGGTAGCGTCCACCTAGAAGCAGGCGCCCCGAGAGAAGGTGGAGCACACCATTCAAAGAGGGGGAGAGATGGAGGTTTGCATCAAAACAAGTACCCTTTCCTTTGCAAAGGCAATAACCAAGTAATCCATTAGAAATAAAAAAAAAAAAAAAAGAAGGGAGAATAGCAGCCGTCCTCTGCAAATAACAGGAACCAGCCTAAAAGATTTTTCTCCTTTTACTCCCCTCTTCTCGGGTGAGTAGTAAGCTACTCCCACAAAAAGAAACCGGAAATGTTACAGCGAGAGGCAGAAATGTAAATGTGGAGCCAAACAATGAGGGGGCTGCTGGGCCTCAGAAATCCGGACTATTCTCCTCGGCCTCGCGAGCAAACCCTTCGTTTAGCACGTCTCACTTCCACGGCTGACAGGCTTTAATTGGATTTTTTTCATCTAGCGAAGCCAGGGTCTGGCTGGAAAATTCACTCCAGCTAGGACAAAGATCCGGAAGTTGTGGGACCTTAGCTTAGGCTTCCCAGATCGCCCCAAATAATCATTTCGGAATGGAACTCGGGGTTTCACTAGGATTCCATGGGCTATAAAGTTTCGAGTCATAAGTTACCAAAGTTTCGAGATTCAAAAGTCTCAGACACCCATGCTTTATGCGTTTTATCTTCAGGAATTCCCCAAACCGAGCCCGGGGAGGGTTTGGGGCGGGGGGAGAGAAATACCCTTTAGGCCGGCTCAAGGTTCTCCATAGTCCCACTCCCCTGCATAGGTGTTCAGCTGGTCTCAATATCTCCATCAATCTACACCCAGGCCTCTCAACATTACATTCCTGTGTTGATCCCCCTAGTCAAGTTTCCATCCTATCTCCCCCAATTCGCTAAGCTCCCACTGCCCCACCCCCCGCGATTCTCCCGAGCTGAAAATACACGGAGCCGAGAGTCGGTGACTCAGAGAGGACTCATAAGACTAAGCCTGGAGCTTACCCAATCCTCAGGGGAGCGTGTCACTGTCCTAGGAACAACGCTCCGAGCCCGGACGCCAGCTGCCCCCGGAGCCCTGCAGCTAACTGCGCCCAGGATGGTGGCTCTGGACTTTTGAGGAGCTCAAAACTTTTAGCGCCAGTCTGAGCACATGGGAGGGGAAAATCCCAATCCCAGCAACCCCTGCGAGGCTGTCACAAAGCTGGACAGCCATAACAAGTAAGGGCAAGTAATTCGTCTGCTCAGAGGTGGCAAAGGAAATGGAGAATTGCAGAAAAGGGTGCGGAAAGTCAGGATCTCGCCGTATTGGTGCTGTTGCTATTAACATTTTGGAGTGGGAAATTCTGTAAGCCAGCGTTGTGAGAGCAGAATTGCTGGAAACATTTTGGAGGATTCCTGCCACTGCTAAATATGAAGGGTGGAAGGAAGGAAAAAAGATTTGTATTTGCTCTCTCGGCTGGATAGTTTCTTCTCGTTGGCTAAAACGTCACCTTGTGGGAAGACTTTATTGAATATCCCAATCTAACGTCTTTCCCCAAGTAGTTTATATCCCACTATCTTGTTTGATTTCCTTCACAATCCTTATTATCTGACAAGATTTGTTCATTGCTTTCAGTATGCACGAAGCAACGTAAGCTTTATGAGGATAGAGAACTTGTCTACTATCTTATTTATTGTTGTATTCTCCCGTGTCTAGTACAGTGCTGGGTAGTAAATAAGAGCTCGATAATAAATGTTTATTGAGGCTCGATGCCTGTGGCTCAAGTGGCTAAGGCACCAGCCACATACACCTGAGGTGGCGGGTTCGAATCCCCAGCCCGTCCCGCCAAAACAACAATGACGGCTGCAAGCAAAAAATAGCCGGACATTGTGGTGGGTGCCTGTGGTCCCAGCTACTTGGGAGGCTGAGGCAGGAGACTCGCTTGAGCCCGGGACTTGGCGGTTGCTGTGAGCTGTGGTGTCACCGCACTCTACCCAGGAGGATAGGCTCTGTCTCAAAAAAAAAAAATGTTTATTGAATGAATGGAGACATTTCTGGCAAGGTGGCGAATGAGATGCAAAATCTAAAATACAGTGCTAGCGTCCTCTAATGGCGGTGGGAACAGGTGCTTTAACATTTACTGCGAGAGACGGTACTTCTTGCACTTCGAGGCCAGGCCGGAGCATTCAGACTACAACTCCCATCGGCCAGGAGGAACCTTAAGGACAGATGGGAATCAAAACCTAACCTGAGACGTCTCCACTCTGCCCCTTCCGTGGGTGGCCCGCGAAATCTGATCCGGGATGTGAAGGTCCAATCGGAAGGTGGTCCCAAATCTCGCGAGAGCAAGTGACTCGTAGCGACCCACGGTACTAAGGGACGCTGTGCTTCTAAAGTTAGTTGCTCCCTCCCCTCGGGGGCTTTCTATCCGCTCTTGGGGCTACCAGGAAGAGGAAGGAAGCTACTGGTGGGTTTCTCTAGTGCAGCTTCGGATCCCTGAGAACTTCGAATCCGTCTCGGCCGCTGGGCCGACCAGCCAGCGGAAAGAGGTTTACTCGGCGGAGGCCAATGTCTGCCGCCCTTCCTCTGAAGTACGAAGATGTTGGAGGAGCAGCTCTTAGCTCTGGACTCCCTTCCTTCAGACAAGGCACCAGCACCAGCCCATCTCTCTCCCCAGGTCTCCCTGATGGATAAAAATACCGACCCTGAAGTGATGCCACCGCCACCCGATGGGGATGGTCTGCCCCATATGTCTCCGGTTCCTGTGGCTGGCTCAGCTGTGTCCCAGGAGCTGGGGGAAAGGGACCCAGCGTCTCTCTCCACTCCTCTAGAAACAGAGTCTGGTATTCTTAGTGAGTTGAGTCCTCGAATCGAGAAGCAAAAACTTTCTGAAAGTGTAAGCCTTCCTGCAGAAGAAACAAACGGGCCAGACTTGGGGTCTAGAGAAGCAATGGAGGGTGTGTCTGAGGAAGCCTTGCCTGAGGATGAGAGATACACGTAAGTGGTGATAGCAGCTGACTATGGAATGTGAGGAGATTGGAAGTGTGAGGCAGACCTAATCCACCAGTCTTCAGCCTCCCTTCTCCAGGTGCATTTCCTTTCTGCTTTGGCGACCCATGTTTGTTGTCCTCCCCCCATCTTCTTCCAGCACTTGGAACTACAGTTTTTCCCAGTTACCTCGATTTCTCAGTGGTTCCTGGTCAGAGTTCAGCACCCAACCTGAGAACTTCTTGAAAGGCTGTAAGTGGTAAGTAAGGATAATGGGGCAGGGAGATGATCTTATCTAGGATTTTCTCTTAAAATGCCCCAGTTATCTAGGAGAAGGATCTGCCAGAGGTGGGAGGAGGAGAAGAACCTCTCTTAGACTAAGCTTATATTTTATCTTGGGGTTTGTGTCTTCCATTGTCCTAAAAGAGTTTACCTTCCTGAGAGTTAGGCTCAGCCCCTAACCCTACACTTGGAACGCATGGGGCTGTACAGCTTTCTAACTCTCTCCTATTTCTAGGGCCCCGGATGGTTCCTGCATCTTGACTAATAGTGCTGATAACATCCTGCGGATCTATAACCTGCCCCCAGAGCTTTACAGTGAGGAGGAGCAGGTAGAATATGCAGAAATGGTAAGGGTAGAGGCTACTCTGCTCCTTCATTAGACTTGGCATGTTTAAGTCATACATGGAGTTGGAGAAAGTATAGTACACGTTTTCTGCTAACAGACAGGACTTTTCATCACCATGAATTTCCACGTGTAGTATTTTCTGCCTTGAATTCTGAAGTCATTTAACAAGATGTTTACCCTTTCTAAAGTCAGGAATATATGTTTTTTTGTTTATTTGTTTTTTACAGTTTTTGGCCGGAGCCAGGTTTGAACCTGCAATATATGGGGCTGGCGCCCTACTCCTTTGAGCCACAGGCACCGCCCAGGAATGTATGCTTTTTGTTAGAAAGTAGTGGATTTTTCATGGCAGTATTTTATTTATTTACACTTATTTATCACATGATTACTAATAGGTATTAACCACTGTGCTAGGATAAAGTGGTGAACAAGACAGGAAATGCTGGTTTGCTTCTCTTGTATGGGAGACAGATAACAAACATGTGAACTGGTAGATAATCAAGATCATTGCAGATTACAATAAATGATCTGAAGAAAATTAACAGAATGGGGAGAGACTAGCTACAGAATACCACTTGGGATAAAATGGTCAGGGAAGGGCTCTCTGAAAAGGAGACTAGGACCCAAAGGATGACAAGGGGATCAGTCATGTGAAGACCCGTGGAAAAAGCCTTCCAGAAAGAGGCAATAATACTACAAAGACCCAGAACTGGTGGCTCATGCCTGCATTCCTCTCTGAGAAGCCAAAGTGGAAGGATCACTTAAGGTCAGGAGTTCCAGACCAGCCTGGGCAAGAGTGAGACCCAGTCTCTACCAAAAGTAGAAAAAATTAGCCGGCTGTGGTGGTATATGCTTGTATACCTAGTTACTTGGGCGGCTGAGGCAGGAGGATTGCTTGAACCCAGGAGTTTGAGATTGTAGTGGGCTATGATGACACCACTGTACTCTACCCAGGGCCTGTCTGGAAAAAAAAGGAAGACCCAGAGCTGGGAGAGAGCCTTATGTGTTCAAAGAACAGAAAGAATGCCAGTATGTGAATGGATTGAGGCCAGGGAGGGGTACTGTTTAGTGGGGACAGGGACAAATAGCAAATTTGTGTTGGGTTTTATGGGTGGAGCATTTGGAGTTTATTTGGGAAACTATGGGAGTGCTTTAAAACAGAAGAGTAGGCTGGGTATGGTGTCTCATGCCTATAATCCTAGCACTCTGGGCGGCCAAGACAGGTTTGAGCTTAGGAGTTTGAGACCAGCCCAAGCAAAGCAAAATCCCATGTTTATTAAAAGTACAAAAAGTAGCTGGGCCTCGTGGTGGATGTCTGTAGTCCCAGCTGCTTGGGAGGCTGAGGCAGGAGGATTGCTTGAGCTCAGGAGTTTGAAGTTGCTCTGAGTTTGACTGAGGCCATGACACTCTAGTTTGGGCAACAGAGTGAGCCTCTGTCTCAAAAAAAAAAAAAAAAAAAAGAGAGAAACAGGCAATGAGAATATTTGGTTTCCTATAGAAGGCAAGTCTAAAATAAAAGACAAACCAAGAAAAAAAAAATAAAAGAGTGTTCCTGCAGTGACACAATCATTAATTAAAAAAAAATGGAGGAGTGAATGGAGTTAGGATAGGCAAGAATGAAATCAGGGAGATTTAACAGGATACATTTATCATGGGCTAGGTGGCTAGGGGAAGGGTGATGTCAGGAGGGATGGAGAGATGTGGATGGTTTGAAGTATATTTGGTGAGGCTTAGAGATCCATAGGATGTGGAGATGCAGAAAAGAAAGCAATGGAGGTTGATTTCCAGGGTGGAACAACTTACTCAGAGGAGGAAACAGATATGAATAGGTAATGTACAGAAATCAGGGATTTTAGGTACTTTGTGAAATGTAAAACTAAGGGGAGTGGAGCCAGTGATATATACGTTGAGGAGTAGGAGAGCATGTACATGGTATCGCGTATCTTTTTTTTTTTTTTTTAGCACATGGAAGGTGTTGGTCACATTTTCATTTATTTTATTTTATTTTTTTCTCATACTTTTTTTATTTTGGTCTTTTTTTTTTTTTGAGACAGTCTCTGTCACCAATCTGGAGTACTGTGATGTGATCATAGTTGACTATAGCTTCGAACTACTGGGCTCAAGCGATCCACCTTGGCCTTCCAAAGTGCTGGGATTATAGGCATGAACCATTGCACCCGGCCTACATCTCGTGTCTTGAGAAGCGATTCCATCTCAGGAGAGAGTGTTGATGGAAGAGAAGACCCAAGCAGAGCCCTCTAGCACATAGAGATGGAGGCAGAGAGTCATAACTAATGCTGATGAGTGAAGTGAATTTAGAGAATGACCCAAGAGGACATTAGTAACCTTGATAGAAACACTTTCAGAGGAGCAATAGAGGCAGAAGCATTAAAGTGGGGTGGAAGAAAAAGTATAGACAATAATTTGGAGAAGTTTTGCTATGAAAGTAAGCCAGGAGATGAATGCAGGCCCAAAGAAGGGTTTATGGGGTGCTTCTGTGATGTCAGGAAGAGCCTTGTAAAGACCGAGGAATTGATGTTTGGGGGAGAGGTAAGAAAGACCCTCCATGGCCGGGTGAGGACAAGATGTAGAGCACATTGGAGGGCTTGGCTTTGATAGGCACAGACTCCTTACTTGTAGGAAGAAAGGAGGAGGAACATTCAGTGACTGCTGTTTGGTGATTAGAAGATCTGGGGGTTTCTGTGTCTTGGCTTCTGCAATCTCAGAATCTGCTTTTCTTGTGTTTTTTAATTTATTTTTATTTTATTTAAAACTTTTTTTTTTGAGACAGAGTAACTCAAAAAATTTTTTTTGAGACCCTTGGTAGAGTGCCACAGTGTCATATCACCCCACAACCTCGAACTCTTGGGCCCAAGCAATCCTTTTGCCTCAGCCTCCTGAGTAGCTGGGACTACAGGTGCCTGCCACAATGCCTGTCTAGTTTTTTAGCGATGGAGTCTCACTGTAGCTCAGGCTGGTCTCAAACCCATGAGCTCAAGCAATCTGCCTCCCTTGGCCTCCCAGAGTGCTAGGATTACAGACATGAGCCACTGAGCCTGGCCCCTAAATTGAGGTTTTTAGCTGAAGAAAAGTCTAAGCAGAGAGCAGAAGATAAGAGATGATCTGTCCTAGCGAGTAGAAAATCAAACCACCAAGGAATATGATAGTATTGCCATTCTTTGCTCTGTGCCCATTAGAGGTTTGTTGCCATCCATTTAAAATGAGACCAGTTAGTGTGTTTATGTATCTTTCCTGGTAAGTTAAATGACTCTAGTTTCTCTGTTTGTAAAATGAGGATGATGATAATAGCACCCACTCACAAAGTTGTGAGAATTAAAATAATTTTTTTTCATTTTTGAGACACCCTTGATAGAGTGCCATGGCATCATAGCTAACAGCAACCTCAAACTCTTGGGCTCAAGTGATCCTCTTGCCTCAGCTTCCTGAGTTGTTGGGACTATAGGCGCTTGCCACAATGCCTGGCTAGTTTTTTAATGATGGGATCTTGCTGTTGCTCTGGCTGGTCTGGACCTCCTGAGCTCAAGCAATCCACCCTCCTTGGTCTTCCAGAGTGTTAGAAATATACGAGTAAGCTACCACACTTGGCCTTAAAATAATAATGAATTAATGTAAAGTACTTAAAACAATGCCAAAAAACAAAGCAAAACAAAAAAATAATGCCTAGCATGTAATAAGTCATCAGTAAACACTAGTAGTCATTGGTGTCAGTTGGGTACAAGTGTAGAATTGGAGTATGGTCTGGTTGGGATTTGCCAGGAAAGAAAGATCAGGGTGTTTTGGGCAGCGCCGTGGCACAGTGAGTAGGGCGCTGGCCCCACATACTGAGGGTGGCGGGTTCAAACCCAGCCTCAGCCAAACTGCAACAAAAAATAGCCAGGCATTGTGGTGGGTGCCTATAGTCCCAGCTACTGGGGAGGCTGAGGCAAGAGAATCACCTACGCCCAAGAGCTGGAGGTTGCTGTGAGCTGTGATGCTACGGCCCTCTACTGAGGGCAACAAAGTGAGACTTTGTCTCTAAAAAAAAAGAGAAAGATCAGGGTGTTTTGAGAATGTCTGGAGGAGTATGCATGTTATGTTGGAATAGAATCTAAGTGGGTAAGGAAGTGGATTGTAAATATGTTTTTGATGAAGCTGAATAATTGTTGTAGAAATAGCAGAGCATGTGAAATGGAAAGGTTGGAGATGGTAGTCAGAGATTTATATTGAGATGTACCGTTGGGGCAGTGATGGCTTGGGGCATGCCAGTGACAGTGGGTGGCTGATGTATACTGAAGGTAGTAGCTGTGGTGCTAAGCAAGTCAGAATGTGAGGGAGAGGCCAGGGTGTTGGACAGATCCATTCATTCTTTCATCAGTCAGGGACTGATAGATAAAACACATTTTGGTTGAGCACATTCTATATACCAAGCCCTATTTTAGGAGCTGGGGATTAGTCAGGAAAAAAACAAAGTCTTTGTTTCTATGAAACTTGTATTCTAGTGTGGGAAATAGGAAATAAATAACAAAATAAAAAATATATATGACAAGGGAAAAATAAAGCAGGAAGAAAGGATTGGCAAGGTGAATTGAAATTTTATTTTATTATTTATTTACTTTTGAGACAGTTTCACTTTGTCACCCTCAGTAGAGTGCTGTGGCATTATCATGGCTCACAGCAACCTCAAACTTTTGGGCTCAAGGATCCTCTTGCCTCAGTTTTTCTATTTTTACTAGAGACTGGATTTCATTCTTGGTTTTTTTTGCAGTTTTTGGCTGGGGCTGGGTTTGAACCTGCCACCTCCAGCATATGTGACCAGCGCCGCCCTTTCGAGCCACAGCTGCCACCCCTGGGTTTCATTCTTGCTCAAGCTGGTCTCAAACTCCTAAGCTCAAGCAGTCCACCTACCTTGGTCTCTCAGTCTAGGATTACAGGTGTGAGCCACCTCGCCCAGTTTTGAATTGCAATTTTAAAAGGAATGATGGGGAAGACCTCACTAGTAAGGTGACATCTGCAGATAGACCTGAAGGAAGTAAGGTAGTGAACCAAGTTGATACACCTAGTGGAAGACTGTACTAGGCAGGAAAATAACAGTAATTACATAGGTTCTCAGGTGGTACCTGTGGCTCAGTGAGTAGGGCACTGGCCCCATGTATCAAGGGTAGCGGGTTTGAACCCGGCCCTGGCCAAACTGCAACAAAAACAAAATAGCTGGGCATTGTGGTGGGCACCTGGAGTCCCAGCTACTTGGGAGGCTGAGGCAAGAGAATTGCCTAAGCCTAAGAGCTGGAGGTTGCTGTGAGCTGTGATGCCAAGGCACTCTACTGAGGGCAACAAAGTGAGACTCTGTCTCTAAAAAAAAAAAAAGAATGAAAACAGGGCTCGGTGCCTGTACCACAGTGGTTAGGGTGCCAGCCACATGCACCGAGGCTGGCAGGTTCCAGCCCAGCCTGGGCCAGCTAAACAACAATGACAATGGCAACAACAACAAAAAATAACTGGGCATTGTGGCAGGCACCCATAGTCCTAGCTACTTGGGAGGCTGAAGCAAGAGAATCGCTTAAGCCCAAGAGTTTGAGGTTGCTGTGAGCTGAGCTGTGATGCCATAGCATTCTACTCAGGGCAACATAGTGAGACTGTCTCAAAAAAAAATAGAATGAAAACAGAAGCTTTTTTGGGCAGTGAGATGGTGAACCAGAACAAAGTCTCAGTGTAGGGGGGCCATGTGACAAAAATGGGGTTGTCTAGTCTGATGACAAGAAATGCAGAGGAGCTGGGGCTTGGGGCAGTGAAAAGATCTGAAAATGTCAGTGGGGGCAGCATGGTGACACCCATCTAACTCATGTCTTTGTGGAATGTACTAGGGAGGGCTATCTCACCTTGAGAGGACCATGGAGGGCAGCCATGGCGAGGCAAGTCCACATATGCAAATAGAGCATCCTGAGGAGAAGATGAAAAGTACAGGGGTTTTAGATCCTAGATTAGGAATTTCAGAGGCCCAGGTTAAGGATTTGTGAGAGCTGGGTAGAGTGTGTTGGGGGCAGATGAGGCTGTGTGTACACCAGTGTACAGGTCATGGTGATACTAGATGATCCAGGAGACTGGGGCTTCTCTAGTGTCTGAGATTAATGGGACAAGGGGTTAGAAGAAGAGTCTCCATGGCTTCCTAAAGGAAGAAGGGTGCCAAATTCCAGGGTTGGTCCTGAATGCTAACCTAACATGCAACTCTAAGGGTGGAGGCTTCAGACATGGGAGTTCTGTGCAAGTGGAGAAGCCCAGAGAAGGCACTAGAAGCCCTGGTTCCTAGAAAAGAAATTGGTGTCTCAGGGCTAGGGAGCCATGGTGCAGCCATCCTAATAGAGTTCAGGAGCAGAGGCTGTTTCAGTCAGGGACCATTAGAAGAGATTCTGGAAACGGGGTGGGGGTGGGGGTTTGAGTATTTATTGCACAAATGTGTATAAGAGAAACGGGAATGTTAAAAAGGGAAAAAGTCATCATTACCACTTGAAAATTCAGCCCTTTGAATCTTTCTACGTGTTTTCTAAGCTCTGTCCAAGTACTGAAGCTTTTATTTGGTTGTAATTCTGTGATAGATGGTCTTGTATTCTGTCTTTTTCCTTTTAACAATCAAATCCTAAATGCTTTTCTTGGTGATCTAGTCTTTATATAAAGTTATGATGTTTAATGGTGTATGATACTGCATTGAGTGCTTATGATAATTTCTTACCTCTTCTCTCATTTTGGACATTGGGGTTGTTTCCAGGATTTTTATATTATAAATTATTCTTTAGTGAACATCTACATTTATTCTGGGGGAGATTCTTTTCTTATTGGTAAAGTGTCCTAGCATCATAGCTCACAGCAACCTCAAACTTTTGGGCTCACAGAGATTCCCTTGCCTCAGCCTGCCAAGTATCTGGGACTACAGGCACCCACCACAATGCCTAGCTAGTTTTTAGAAACAGGGTCTCGCCCTTTCTCAGGCTGGTCTCCAAATCCTGAGCTCTGGCAACCTACCCACTTCAGCCTCCTAGAGTACTAGGATTACAGGTGTGAGCCACCACACCTGGCCTTGTATCTTTGAAAAAATTTTTCCTTTGAGGCTTATGCTATCTGATTCTCTTTCAGTCACTGAGGACATTGACACCTTATAGGTTTCCTGTGTACTCTAGTTCCTTGCACTGTTTTGGTGACTTCAGATATTTAAGCATGAAGCCAGGATCCTTTTTTTCCCTTTTTTTTGAAATAGTTTTGCTCTGTTGCCCAGGCTGGAGTGCAGTAGTGTGATCACATAGCTCACTGCAGTCTCAAACTCCTGGGCATATATGATTTTCCTACCTCCATCTTCTAAGTAGCTAAGAATACAAATGCATGCCACCATGCCTGGTTATTTTTTTTGTAGAGATGGGGGTTGGGGGGGTCTTGCTATCTTGCCCAGGCTGGTCTTGAACGCTTGGGCTCAAATGATCCTCCCACCTCAGCCTCCCAAAGTGCTGGATTACAGGTATAAGCCATTACACCCCCCAAGTCTCATCCTTTAATCTTCTTCCTAACACCCTATATCCAATTAATTACCACATCCCATCAAATCCACCTGATCTTTCTAATCCATCCACTTCACTCCAATGCCTCTACTTTAATCCAAGTCCTATTAATTTGAGCCTTATGTTACTGAAGTGGTCTCCTACCTCCATTTGCTCGTTAAAACAGTATTTATCAACTGCCAGTTATGCACTAGATGTTGGGGAAATAGTTATGAGCAAGGCAGACATGATTCCTGCCTCTTGGAGAAGTATAATGCAGAGTGAGGAGCACTAAGGGGGTCAGGAACATGGGTACCTTGCCTGGCTTGAGGGGTTAGGATAAGAGACCTAAAGGATGATTAGGATTCAACAAGGAGTTCTTGGGGGATGTGAAGGAAGAATGTTCCAGAAGGTACGGTGAAACTCTTGAGGTTGAAAGTATGGAGAGTTGGCACCTTTTGAGATCTGAGAATCCGAATGACAGGTTATGGAGATTTTAAGGAAGTAAGTAGATCTAGATAAGCCTAGAGAGGTGGGTCAAGGGTAGGAGTGTGGTAATAGAAAGTTTTGTAAAGAGGTTGATTTTCTACTGAGGGCTTCATGGAGTCACTAAAATGTTTTTTTTTTTTTTGAGACAGAGCCTCAAGCTGTCCCCCTGGGTAGAGTGCCGTGGCATTACAGCTCACAGCAACCTCCAACTCCTGGGCTCAAGCGAGTCTCTTGCCTCCGCCTCCCAAGTAGCTGGGACCACAGGC